>OOFC01033574.1:21201-35810 GCA_900323345.1 Pseudochromis fuscus | reverse complement strand
GTCCAGGCGGGTGTTGTGCTGTTGCTGTTAAACCGGGTGAAGAGGACGTTGAGCTGTTCTGCTAGGGAGGCTGGGTCCGGACAGTCAGACTTTTCAGGTTTTGTTGATCTGCCCATCATGGTATTCAGGCCCTGCCATGCCTCACGCACATTTCCGGATGTTAGTTTCCTCTCCACATTGTCTTTGTATTTCCTTTTAGCTTGTGCCGCCTGCCTCCTGAATTTTTTCTGTAGTTCTCTCACCCCATTTTTGTCACCCTGGAGAAAGGCTCTTTTCTTCTCCCGTAGACAGTTTTTCATGTCCTTAGTAACCCACCTGTTGTTATTTGGGTAGATGGTTACCTGTTTAGTAAGGGTGACATTGTCTTCACAGAACATGATGTAGGAGGTGAGGACTTCAGAAAGCATATTAAAATTTTCACCACAGTCATTAAAAAATAGATCCCAGTCCGTCAGCTCAAAGCAGCCCTTTAAGGTTTCAGAAGTGTCCTCATTCCAGACCCTGATGGATGTTGTGACAAGCCCCTCTGTTTTTAACCGTGATCTATATTTAGGTAACAGTAAAATCACGTTGTGGTCTGATAGTCCGAGTGGTGGGCGTGGCTTTGAAACATATAAGGCGCACCTTCAATGAATGGCCTATTTTAAAACTGTTTTCATATTTAAGGTGCAACGCATTATAAGGCGCATAGAATAGAAACTACTGTAGTTGCTGGAGTTGTTATCATCCAACTAGATGCAGCTAAAGGGAATGTCAACAAAACAGTCAGATAAGTCAGTCAGTCAAACTTTATTAATAGAAAACAAACCAACGTTCTGACAACTCCGTTCACTCCCAAAACAAGCTAGTACATTCACAATACGGTACCGTACGTACCGGTAGCTCTTACCGGTATTTGCGCCGCCTTCGTTGAAAACAATGTATTTCCAACTCCATTTGTCACAGTTCAAAGCTACATGAACAGCTGTTTTATTTTTATTTCAAGCCTGTTAGTGTAACACTGAGGTAACATCAGTGACGTAGTGTTATCTTTTACCTACAACAGGTAGTGCAACTTTTTATCACGTAGTTAGTGCATCACAAACATGGAGGTGAACTTTACCCTGATTCAGTAAACATGTAAAAGAAACGGTAAATCAAACGTTAGTGCAATCACAATATACGCCCCCTGACTACGGTAGCCATAATTAACCAATATTGATCCATATATAAGGCGCATCGGGTTATAAGGCACACTGTCGGTTTTTGAGAAAATTAAAGGCTTTTAGGTGCGCCTGATAGTGCGGAAAATATGGTAATTCAAATGCTTTTTTTGTAGATGTTATTTTAATAATAGTAATTAAATAAAAAAACAAAACAAAAACAAAAACATTTTGCAGTTTATGCCCTGCTTCAACCACCAATATACAAATGGTCATTATGTGAACTTTGTAGGTGCTGGTAAACTTCATATTTTGAGTATAGTGATGCTAGCTGTTTAGTCTCTATGCTATGCTAGGCTAATTACTACCTGGTCCTAGCCACAAACTTTAACACAGAAATCATAGCGATATTTTTCTCCTGGGGCTTTAGGACAGTCAACAGTTATAAAATTGTTACTCTAGTACACTCTACTGTTACTTACTGAGGTGTTCTCTGCAAATTCATAAAAATGCAACCGATAAATACATTTGTGAATCAGTCCAATAGTAATTCTACAATACAGATGAGCACAGACAAAAGCCATCGCTAGTGTAATTTCCACATTAAAAAACTGACTTTATTTCTAATTTTCACTTTCTTTCAAGTTTTAATATTTCACAAAGTTGCCTGCAGCGAGAAAATACTTTCCTGCTGTAGTTGGCATGCATGCATTATAATTCATCACTGTATTTAAAGAATGAAGTGTATGTGAGGAAAAGAAAACCCACTGATTGAAGAATATACTGTACTGTACACCCAGTCCTGTGAATGAACTTGCATTTTAAAGCTATGCACCAGTCTGAACTGGATATGAAACTGATTCATGATCGTGTCACCAACCTCGCCTCTGCTTGCCTCCTCTCCATCATTCCCTGCTGTCACCAATGCAACCCTATTGGCTACTGCAATAATAAACAATGTGTGTGTGTATTCAGCACATACACACGATTAATGTGTTTGATAATTAGGTGGCTGATAAATGGACACATCACTGGTGTGCTCTGTGTGTTTGTTTGTGTTTACTGTATGCATACGTTAATATGCAACTTATAATAGGTGCAGTGATGTGACCATTTATCATCCCTATCATTATGAAACACACTCACTGTGTGCTGTGGGTATATGTGTGTTATCTATCAAACAAATGATGTTTTAGCCAGGGTGTATATGCTTTGTGAATCTCTAGATTTTAAAGAATAACTCCCAAAAATGTTGACTTATTCACTCCATAAAAATCGAGAGGAAAAAATGCTATTCATGCTCTGAAATTGCACACGTTGAGAAACATTTTTCAGTATCAGTTGTCTTTACATTGACCACAATTTAGTAGAGTACTACTAAAAGACATGTTTAGGATGTTCACAATATATTTTTAATCTTTTTACTTTTTTTTTTAAGTAAATGAAGATGAAGAAAGGTACAACTAAAGGAAAATAATGAAACAAAACAAATTGTACATAAAAATTCACTCCCTGTGCACTATATGTGGGTCAGTTTAACCTTTAAATACCATATTTCCTCAGATAACAGGCCTCTGTTTCAGGCAGGTTGCATTACAGGCAGACCTTTATTTTTAATTTCCTCTATTTGGTATGGACAATTGATCAGATTTGACTACAAAGCCTGGTTGCGCTGTACAAACTCAACACCTTGTATAACCATTTCAAATTTAAAGTCGTCTAGCATGTCAGTAGACAAACCCTCTATTGCTGAATGGGGCTCAATTGTGAATCATTGACCAGCACACAACATGCGAAAACAGCTCAACAAAGCACAGCGCAGTTGGTTGAGATACCAATACACCCACAGTCACTGAACCAGGACAACACTACTGTACTCCTCCAGAACACTGATGAAGTTTTGCATAATATTGGTTAATTTAAGAATTTAAAGTGGTAGAAATATACATTATATCTGACTGGCATGTGGATTATATGACAAGAACCAGGAGTGTGTCCATCAATGTTTTTTTTTCCCTGATGTGTGGACACCACCATATGTCCATATGTCAAACCACATAACAGAGTCTTCTATGCAAGTAACTGGGTATAATTACAGACAATTGTTTCATTAATACACACAGTTCTTCACACATCACATACTGTGTATTGTATTCTTGTAAAGTACCAGTATTACAGATTTTTTCCTGCTTGTAGAGTTGCACTACAAACTGTTTACAAAGATATTTAGAGCAGCTCTGTGCATATTGTTTATAGTTGGATTATTTTTTTTGCACAATCCACTGGAGTCTTCCAGTGGATTGTCCACTGCAGGACAGAAGTGCAGCCTGCAGCAAGGTTTTACAGTCAGAATGGTTCACAATGTGTCCGACAATATACACTCCACACACAGATAAGCAACGACTTTCCTGTGTATTTATATGTGTGTCTCTGTACACACCTTTTACTCTGTCCCTGCCGCCCGTTGGCTCTCTGTCCCTCATCTGTGTTATCTGCTAACCAGATAATTTACTGTCTACAGATGGCCTTCACTGCTGTTGGTGTATGTGACTCTGAGTGTGTGCACAAGTGTGTCAAGGTTATTACAGTCGCTTTCAAACAAAATGCAACTCAGCCCATTTACATAGGCAGCTGGAGAGTTAAAAAACAAAGAAGTAAAGCAAGTATTTGGTATTTGAGAATATTGGTTTCAGTGAAAGAATAAAAACTGTGGCTTTGAAAAAATGTAACATTACCTCTGACTAGTTGGATTATGTTGTTCAGCTGACAAAGAAAGTCACTCCTTCATGGTTTAACCTCTCTTCCACAGAACTAGTCAATTTGTCAGCGTGTCACTGAGTGAACCTGCCGCCGAGCAGAGACACTCTTCACAGGGCGAGCTGACTTTAGCCACAAGCTTCAAGCATCTGTGTTTTCCTCCTCTTTCATGTGCTGTTACAATCAAACAATGACAGCAATCCCCCCGTGGCAGTACTAAACAAAAGCAGGTCGAGACTCCTGCATGGAAGCAGTCAGGTGTGTGTGTGTGGTGTACGGGGGAAACATGGAAAGACAGACGAATAAATAGGAACATCAAGATATGCAAATGCAGTGAGTGACCAGGACATTAAAAGAAGAAATGTGGATGGACAAAAAGAGTAAAGATGCAGTTGAAGAGGAAAGACAAGGTGACTTGTGTGTGTATGTCATGATGAGGTCATCCTGTTTCCTGTTTTCCATTTCTTGTCAGTGTTTCCTCTGGGCAGCCCTCTGGATCGGGAGGTGGTTGGCTGCGGCTGTGTGGGTGTGGTCCTGTGGGTGCCGGGTTCGGAGTTTGGGTATCTCTGCCGCACCCCCTCTCTCCGTGCCCTGGGTCCGTGCCCAGTGGTTGCAGGTGGTGTGCCGCTCCCGGTGCAGACGGCTCCTCAGATGGTGTTTCCTCAACTGGTTCTTATGTAGTCAGCCTGATGTTTACTATGTTTATTTATTTACTTACCGTAATTTCCGGACTATTGAGCGCACCTGTCTATTGAATTTATTCGAACAGTTTCATGTGGTCCACTCTGACAGGGTCTGATTTGACGAGGCTAAATGTATCGGCGGCACGGAGCTTGCTAGCTTGTAAAAAGCCAACAAGCTTCGTGTCGCAGATACATGAGCCACACCGGTGTTTAAGCCGCAGGGTTCAAAGCGTCGGAAAAAGTAGCGGCTTATAGTCCGGAAAATACGGTATTTATTTTTTGTTGGTGGGTGCATATGTATGGGAGTATGGGGAGGGGGTGAACAGGCATGATATGATATTTGATATTTGTGTGGGTGTGGGTGAGGTGGTTGGGTGGGCAAGGGATCGTTTCTAACATGTAAAGCACTTTGTGTTGCATTTTATGTATGAAAAGTGCTTTATAAATAATATTTGATTTGATCTATACTTCCTGGTTCTAAACTCAAATACAGTCTATAGAATAAAAAAATCGTGATTTTAACAAAATCTTCCTACATTTTCTTGACCATGGACCCAGTTGCAAGAAGTAGTGAAATCAGGCTTTGCAGAAACAGTACTTTTGATAAGGAACTGCTCGTACTGAAGAGAAATGAAATGTCAGGTCAGGTGTAGGAACAGTTGTTGTAATGTATTCTAAAAGTAACTGCATATCTCAATGAGTTAGTTGCACTTCTTACAACTGTGACAACTTTCATGATCGAGTTTTTAAATCTCAACAAAGTCCCGAAATCATCAGCTGCAGAGAACAGTTCAAAGACCGATTTATATTTCAACAGTCTTTTACCAGTAATACAAAGAGAAACACACAATATGTTTGTGATGCGAATGAGCTGCGACTATCTCTAAATCACATGATGCCCCCGGCCAACAATATCCTGCTGTGATCAAGCCTGTTAGTGTAAAGGTAAAGACAATGTAAATGCGCCTTGCTTTGGTTGACAAATATGTGTTTGCTTTGCTGCTTCCCTAAGAGGACTAAATAATGTATAGACTCCCTCTGACAAGCTTTTAAATTTTCCACTTTGCACAGTATTTTGTGTTCAAAGCAGCAGGTGGGTGGTTTTCCTCCCATTTCAGAGCACGTAATGAATAGCCTTGGTGTTTTCCCTTTGCTTGTTACAGCTGTATATTCAAATGAAGGTGAAAATGAGAATGATTTACTGCGTTTTTATTTTAGGCCTAAAGGCAATAAAGGAAGAAAATTTCAAAGTGTGCGTAGACATTTGATATCTCTTTACATACAATGCAGTCCTTTATGGAAGGTCTGCGCGCAAAATTAAAGAAATTCAATTTTATCCACAGCGTGTGTTCCCAAAACCGGTTTCTGTCTCCTGTCTTCACTCTTTCTTTCTCACACACACACACACACACACTCTGAAACACTTGCAAACATTATACACCTGCAGACAGCAATTACCGTGCAGCAGATGTTGGCTCGAGAGAAGAGCAGCTGATGCACACATGCATGTTCATACACCCGGACACAACAAAAGAAAACCAACCAAAATAAGAATTTAAAGACATCAGCTTCTGCTCAGCTTAACTCATTATATAATAGGTGTTTTGAACAGAATTTGTATTTTCTGATTTCAAAGTCCTCAGGCAACCCACACAGTGTCCTTGACCTGCAGGCTGGGAGGTACTGTTGTAGAAATATAAGGCGTCATCTTTGCTGCACATTTCGTCCTTCAACACACTGGGTTCTCTCAAAATGACATGTTATACTGACAAAATCTCATTATGTAGCACAATGGGAAGTTGTCATCACCTGCTTTCAGTGTCATAAAGATGAAAGCTGGTTACCTTTTAATGATGGGAATCTCATCCTATAATTGCATTGCAATAATTTGTATTATGGTAATATGATACGGAGTAGTCACTTGGTTCACGTCAAAGCATGTGTATACATAATAATCTGATTTATTATCTTTAAAAAAAAAAAAAGTAAGCTGGATTTAAAGTGTCTATCATAATCAAGAGTAATGGATTATTGATGTTTAAGCTAACTCAGCGGTCTCTAACAACTGGCACCCATAAGCCACATATTTTATCTGGTGTGTCCCTGTTTTATTAACATTTACTTGTTAATTTCACCACTGCCCTGTTTTATAGCATCGACTGACAGATGAAGAGGTTCTTGATGCTGATGTCCATAAGCTTTTGGAAGCCATGGCAACTCTTTCTTTTTCTCCAGCCACGACCATGACAATTAAAGGTTAAGTTTCAGGGAGGGTTTGTCTTCATGCTACAAAAATTGGACATATGGTTTAGAAATTTACATTTGTAGCAGGAGGGTTAGGTCAGAAGTTACTATATGATTCTGTTACCAGTCCAAGCTTCTTCCAGCCTCTTTGACTGATAACAAACTATAAAATCCCCTCAACACAGAAACATGAACGCAATATTACTAAACGACAACATTAAACTGCAACATGTAACATTCCCAGAAGTCATTGTAGCCGAACAATCCAATCAAAGCAGCAGGCTCTGCGATCGCTACAGTATTTCACTTCTGTATTTCACAACAGAAGCGAAATGCAGCATCACAACTTTGGAAAAAAAGTAGAGTGTAAACTTTGTTTTCAGGTGTTTGCATTTTACAGCTCAACAACCAACATGGTGGATCATGGTGTTGTCTGTGGTGGGATGGTTCGTTAGCTTTGCTCTAAAACAGGGGTCCTCAACACTGATCCTCGAGAGCCGCAATCCTGCATGTTTTAGATGTGTCCCTCTTTCAACACACCTGATTCAAATCATCAGGATCGTTATCAGGCTTCTGCAATGCTTGATGATGAGCTGGTCACTTGAATCAGGTGTGTTGGAAGAAGGAAAGCAGCTCTTGAGGACCAGGGTTGAGGACCCCTGCTCTAAAAGCTTCATGCACATATGAACATATCCTGAGAATATTTCAATATATGTGTTTTAATAACAGCCTCATGGTGTGGTTCGAAGTCTCAACTCAGCTCCCGCCCAGCAACACATGTGCCCCCCAGCTGATCAATGTGATCAGGTGATTCAAACAAATTGAATCTGTTTTTGTTATAATTATAAAATCTGACAAAAAATGATTATCTCAAGCCGTTTTGTGTATGATTATATACAGTTATTGTGATGTGTGTTTATATAGTTACATTTTCAGAAATCCCATTCGTATGGCCATGTTCACACCTGTCGGCTCTGGGTCAGTTGTTGTTTCAGTAAAACATAATCAGAATAAAAATAATGTATCACGGTGCAAAAAGCTTCTTATGTTTGGTTTTTTTTTGTTTTTTTTCACTGGCCACGCTTATCTAGAGATGCCATGCTTTTTTTTTCTTTTCTTCTTTTTCAACGACCAATCAATTGGTCAATGTGTGGGTGCGATTTTGATCGACCAAGTTTTCTTTGGTTGACTACAGCCCTACTAATAACCCTGTATGTTTCTCCGACTGGACAATTTTCCAGACCAGAAAAACCTTTGGAGCTCGAGATGCACGGCATTTCTGGTATAAGCACTGATTGAACAATCACAAAAGAGTGAGTCATCTGACCACGAACCCTTAAATGACCATTATGTGGCCTCTTTACCAGAGTATCTGTCATTTTCTTCATGCCGTGTAAATAGCTCTCAGCCCTTTAAGTTTCTTTTTATATCAGCAGCTCTCTAAAAAGTTTATCAAGTGCTGATGATGTACATGTTAAATGTAATGAACACTTCTATTACTATGATGGATTAATGTTCATAATTAGCACCATAATTAGCATTTGAGTTCAGTGGGATTTTAGCAAAGTGATCCTGTGTACTGGGTGACACTGTCATGATTGCACACAGAATTGACTTCCTTGCATTGAAGAGGGTGCCAGGGTTTAATTGCAGCCTTTGGCAATACATTTGTGTCAGTGTTTAAAGCAACCAGGTGATTGTCTCGCTCCTTCCCCTATCTCCCCAGCTTTCTGTTTCACACACAAACACACATAATTACTACAAAGGTTGCCTGTAGTACTGATACGGTTGTCACGGCAACACAAAGGGAAAATGAATGGATTGCTGATGGCTAACTGTACAAGAGGGCACGGTCCATTGGATGCAGTTGTTGTGCTTGGGATTGTCCATGTATATGTTTGCAAAGCTTACCTTTTAACTAGGAAATATGATTTTAAAATATTTTTTTTTCTTTTGGTGGAGGTACCTTTAAAGAAATGTACACTGCTTCCATCAGATTTGAGATGACCTTCAGTGGAGACGAGATTGGTGTGAGCTGATGGACTGTTGTTGCAGAAGAAGTGGCATGAAAGAAATGAAAAGAGTTCACTCATTGGAGTCAAGTGACCTTCACTTGCTGATTTTAGGTGTACGATTAGCACCTTCTTGCACATTTGTAAGATGACCGAGAATTAGGCCGAACCCTCCAGAGTTGCAGACCGAGCCCTTGCAGACTTTTGTCATACATACTGTGGCATGCTCATCACATCAAGTCTGTAAGCGTTAGAACTCAAGGGGATGGAATGAGACAGGAGACCTTGAAATTCCTGACCCTGAAAATCATTTCAGAGTATGTTTTCAGAATGGCTATGGGCATAGTCTGCTGCATGGAAGTTAGACATGGTCAGAATGAGCAATGAAATATTCCCTTTCCATTAGGGGTTATACAATGCAAATATTATACTCAAATCAAACCCATAACTGAGGATTATAAAAAGATATTTAGATCAAACCAACCTTAATAAATGAAAAAAATACATCCATACTCTATTATTCAACATATTCAACATACACTGGTAATACCTATAAGCAGACTCTCTGGGAGTCTGCAGAACATTAACTTTAAGCCACTTGTGGACTTGATGGATTGTGGATTTAAGACACCCAGCACTTGTGAACTTCCTGGAAACATATTCATTAATGGCGCATTTACACTGGTACTTACTCGCTTTGCTTCACCTCAGATCGCTGGGGATCGGCCCGCCTCGGTTGCATTTACATTGCCGAGGATCGTCCCTCCTCTGTTTAGCTGGCCGTCATTCGTGACGTCATCTTTTATGGGATTCTTTCATTTTTGACCGCATCGTCCAGCTCCCGCTGAATTTTCTCATCGGCAACTAATGACAGAAAGGTTTGCACCTCGTCCTGAGTCCATGGGGCAGGATTTCTAACAGATGCCATTTCTGTTCTTGTTATTCCAAACACATCTGCACGGTTTGCCGAAGATTTAAAAATGTCTGTGTGTTTGAGGGGACAGATTACGTGCCTCGCAGTGATGGCGCAACAACGCAGTGACGATTCCGACCAATAAGATTTTAGTACCTGCTCTGACCTGACCGGGTACTTTTTTTGGAACCGCAGGAGAGGAGGTACGAAAAGTTGTACCAGGTACTAAGGTCCAGGTACTTTTTCGCCAGTGTAAATGTGTCAAAACCGAAGCAAAGCGAGTAGGTACCAGTGTAAATGCACCAAAAGTGAGTGAGTGTGGTGCAGTCTGAACATTTGGATTAAACTGGACTGTTGTTGATGCATGCACAACACAGGAAACATATGGATAGAAGCAGACCAGACACCTAGATGGATCATCAAGAAGCCGTTTCTTTGGGAACAAATACCTGAAGACTAACTATACTTTCCAGCTCCCTTTGAAGCTGGAGGGCTCATCACATACATACATCAATGGATATGATCTGACCTAAGACCCATCCTGGGATTATGTGGTTTTTTATGCAATTATATCAGCAAAGTATTCGGTTTCAGCTGTTTAACCTTTTAGGCCAAAGGCTATTTTTTTTTATTCTTAGACAAACTCCCCAGCTCTATAAATATCAGGCTAACATTCACAACCTTGGGCGCCATGGATTAGGTGCATTTGGCAGGATTTTGGAATAAAGCAATTATCTGTGACCACGTTGCCAGGCCAGAGTGAGATCACCAGCAACAACTGGCATTTTTCTCAGGCACAGTCAAAAATGTAACACAGCATATTTTTAGTTTAAGATGTTATAATGAACACAATATTTTCTCATATATTATTTGTCCAGGAGACATAGCAACATTAGTCCACATTTGGAGTGCACTGCTCCCCCTTTTTAGCTCTATTTTGGTCTCCACCAACTTTTATTGGATAAATCAGGTTCTGCAGCTGCTACGTTTTCCACTACAGTAACTAGCGAGTCGCTAACCGCTAACTAAGGGAGATTAACCAAAGAAAAAAAAAAAAAAGACTACAAAACCAAAACAATAATGCTAAATGCATGCCTCATCACTGCAAGCAACTCCTTTCTTGTACCTACTGTGACCAAAGCAGCTTTTTTTATTTTCTTATTTTCTGCACATTTTCTGTATTTCCTTTGTATTATTTATTTTTGGGCCTGGGTAAAAGTAAGGTTTTGGGCTTTCTGACAGGTGGGCTGACAGGCGCTGTCAAAAAGCATACCAAGGTCACCTGTGTTCGAGTGAGTGGGCGGTGTTGCTGGAGCTAGGGTCTCTGAGCAGAGTAGGGCTCTGTTAAAATGTCAAAAACGATGACCAAGTGGTCAGACAGGTACTGCGTTATTTGTCATAAGTGTCCACAGGAGCAAGTCAACAGACAGGACGAAGGCAAGAGTCAGACCTTTTCAGCCATTTACAGACTGCAGCAAGAGAAATTACTGAACTTACTAGTTATAGCTTGAGGGGGACAACAAATTTGGATACCGAAATTACCAAAACATCGCCAGAAAGCTGTAATCAGATCAAGAGGTTTGTAAACTAGGAATCTGAAAAAATAACAGAAGACACAACTTTGCAATTCAAAAGATAAACATCCTGATAGAGACAGATGAATACTTTACATATTGTTCATGAAGAGTGAAAAGAAATGGCTTTATTTCCTTCTGACCTGTGACTGATGTGATGTTGGACTTGACAGTCATCACTGCATTATTATCACGTCTGAATCCCCAAGAGCTCAATTATACTTCAAGTGTCACTGACGAACACCTGACTGTGTCTTTGGTTTAGTCTCTGTCCGTCTGTGTTTCCAGGGTCAGTCACTGACAAAACATTTTGGAGTTTGGCATTTGTCAGTGTTTTTGCTTCAGGGCAAAATGGCAGCTGTGACGCTCTTTGTGCCAGCATCTCTCCTAGTGTTTGTGTGTATTCAATTGTGTGCACGTTGGTGTGTTTGAAGTCTGGGTGTCAGTCCTCTCCCTGTTTTCTCAGGCCAGGCAACCTTTTGAAACTGTAACCCTATGGCTACTGGCAACACTACCTCTGTTCCCACAGGCTCCTGGCGAGTGGAGTTGTAGCAGGTTGGTGTGTGTTTGCACTAAACACACATTCCACAAATATCAGGCAGTGACAACAGGTGTGGATCAATGCAGACCTTTGTGTCAATTTTTCTTATCATTTACAACCAATATCTCACACCTCTGTTGTCCTGTCTCAACCTGAGCCATTCTTCCTTTATGGAGATGAGTCTAAAACAGACTAAATATCTGGATATTGTTGCATTTGGCAAACATTACACCAACAGGAATAAATATTACATTTGCTCCCAACAGTTTTCAGCCATGGATTAATACACTTTAGGTGCATTTGCAACAGCTGAACACCACTCGTGAAGTTCATTGATGTATTTTTGATATTTTTTAGAGAACAGTGTTTCAGAGGAACAAGGTGACATTCATGATACGTTTTAGTCTATTTATTGTATTTAATTTAATTATGAAGTACATAGGATATTACGGAAGCGTATTGCATTCACATGAAAAAATAAAAACCGGCTCTGTTTTTCTGAATTAACGAGATAATTATCTCGTAATTTTTTTTTAAATAAAAAAATTGGCTCTGGTTTTCTGAATTAACGAGATAATTATCTCGTAAAAACAAGAAACAAATTATTATTTTATTTAAAATCGGCTTTTTTCTGAGTCAATGGGACAGTGGTGCCTCCTACAGACAGGAGCTCCTAGCTGTTTGCGGTGCTGCTGATAATCGGTCGAAGTCTTCATTAGTTCATAATTCAAAACTACCGGGGTCAACACATAAGGTATTTACGTAGAATTTACATGTTACATGTTAATTATCTCGTTAATATTTACGCAACTGCTTCTGAACCAATTTTGCTGCATTGCCAGCTAAAATCGTTTATTTGTGCTTGTATATTTTCAACATATATTTGTTATATTGGTGGAATTCTGCTACTTTGGGTTTATTTTTATACAAAATTCTTTAAAATGATTGTCTTTTTTACAGTTCTCCTTCCAATTAGTTAAAACTGCCAACATTTTTGTCCTCCTTTACCACTATTACTTTTCTATGCTTGGTATTTTACTTTGCATTATGATTTGTACAGGAAACGCCAATATGATTTTATTGATGTAAGGTGTGCGCTTGTACATCACAATACAAACTTGACGTAAGACTTTTAGTGTACACGCACACATTGTGAGGCTGTTTATGTTTGGTGTTGAGATGTGTCTCAGGTGATTGGATCACAAGTGGACAGTGCTAAATACAAGTGTAGAATGACCACCAAAATACTTTGGGATCTGCTCAGTCAAACCACGTGGAGGTGGTCTGGGACACATATGACCACATTCCTTTCATAATGAAAACTCTAATGTGTTGCCATGTCACCATCTCTTTTGTCTGCACAGAACAAACGCCCTCTCATTTCCATCAATTCTTGCAGATGACGCCACTCAGCATTACCATAGCAACTGCCTCCCCCATTACCTGTCTTGAATGGCAGTGTCAACCATCCCATCTTCACAGCAAGTACAAACCATTAGTCACAACATTTGAAATAAATCCAGAACAGACAAAAATACAAGAAATTCATATGTTGCATTCGTCTGGGTGAAAACACTCCAGGTCAATCAGGTACAGATCAGCAGTACTTGAACTGCTGCTACCAGTTCAACAACTTTACACATGGTGGATATCCTGTAGCTGTTTGCCAGAATAATAAAATCCAGAAAAGCAGTTTTAATATTTACTTTTTTGGGGTTTTTTTTGCTGAGTGTTCACCATTTTCTTTAATTTTCTGACATTTCTCAGTCTGTTTGTGCACATATTTTTCAGTCATAGTCAGGTGTAGCAGTAACATCTATGCCTTTGTGTGTGGGTGCATTACTAATGGAGTCATCTCCATTCCCTTTTCTGCCTTCTTTGTTTGGCTTTATTGGAATAAGTTGTTGTTTCACAGATGAGCTTTGTGCTTATTGATATAGATCAATAAACAATTACTGGTCCCTTCGTCTGCTGAAGTTTCATCAAGCTTCCTCCTGTGCCCATAGGGAGATACATGGTCCAATAAGGGATAGAGGGTGTGTGTGTGTGTGTGTGTGTGTGAGAGAGAGAGAAAACAACAGAATCTAATGAATGGTCTTTTTTGAAATATGTCCATAACCCTGTTAATCACATAATCACAAAGTGAGAAAAAAATGTTAGCTTTAAATTAGTTTTAAATGAGATCTTGTGTAATTTATTAGCTTTTAAATGTTTAATGAAGGCTATTTACATATGTAAAATTGAAGGCTACTTACAAGCATAAGAACACATTTTTCAGTGTTTTTGTTGTGTAAACTGTTGTGTAGTTATTTACTGTTTTTATTTGGCAGAAGTAAAAATGCTTTTTCAATCTTATGCTGGCCTCAAGATGGGGGCGAGGACATCCATTGTATTTCAAGCTTCACTAAAGTGTCTGTTATGCATAGAGCTCAAGGTTGCTACTTTTGGCCTTAGTTGTGGAGCTGTTAGTGACTGAATGTTGGGGTGGGGAGTTTCAGGATGGAAATTAAAAACAGCCTAGGGCTTAGATCAGGGGTGTCCAAACTTTTTTCAAAGGCGGCCAGAACCGATAGCGTCAAAACACCCGAGGGCTGACTGTGCCTCCGGGCATACTGCGAAGCATAACAGAGCAACAGACAAATGTGCTGTTTTACAACAATAATTTATCTAATTACACAACTGCTAGTTGTTAAAATGGCAACATAACCAAATACAAGCCAGTCAGGTGTGAAGAGACCTCTAT
>OOFC01033574.1:0-21150 GCA_900323345.1 Pseudochromis fuscus | reverse complement strand
ACAGCTGGGAGGGAGGGAGGGATGGATGGATGGATGGATAGATAGATGGATAGATAGCTAGATATACTATAATACACGAAAATAATCCCAGAACAGAATCCTGAGATAATTGATTTTGGCTATGTCAACATTTGGAGGGTAAAACAACAGAGTCCTTCACGCAGTGAATGTGGCATTACTAGATATCAGATTTTCTGATGGTCGTCATTCAAATGTAGCCTTCAGACATACGGCAGGATGCTGCAGCCTGTCATCCCTATTATTTGTGAGCCAATCACTGGCAGGGTAATTTTGAAAAGGCAGGTGGTAGTCACCTGTGGATCCTCTTGCTGACACTGATGGCAAACCTCACTTTCCGTTGCCGAGCTTCCGGTTTCCCCGTGACCTCAGGTTTGGCTGCAGATGCTGTGCTGTTCATGCTTCTTTCTTTGCATTTTGTGGCATAATTCAGAGACAGTTTGATCTTTGTAGGTTCTCCTTGCAGCTCATCCTGCACTGCCTCAACATGAGCCTGTCAGCAGGTCGCAGGTAGTGAGTCCTCTGTCTCTGCACGCTGTAACATTAGGGGTGGACACTGGGTAATCAGCTGTTTGTTTTTAGGTATACAGTTTGTAGTGGCATATCCTGTGCTGAGTTTGTTGAGGTGGGTGGACTGGTATGTACCCCCCACTTATACCTCCTGAAAAAGCACCAAAACGCAAATTACCACTAAATCTCAGTGATTTATCAAAAAAATATATATATTGTTGATGTATTTAAAGGATCTGGAATATTTGTAAGCACACATTACCGTTATTTATAACATTTGAAAAGAAAAACTGTTGTAGTTATGTCTCGTCTCTGATGCTCAGAACAGCATCCTATGGTGTTCATCAGCAGGACATTTTTCTCTTTCTTGGTTTAATGGGAGACGACAGAAGCTTTGTCAGTGAAGGCAAACACTGAAAATGTTACAATCCTGTTATTCCATGTCCAGAAGGTCAGAGCGAAGCTCTAGTTATTTTTTTTTTACTCTCCCCAAAATGGTAAAATTTGTTTCAACAGTTCCTCACCACGGGTTTACAGGTTGGAAAAAAATGATCACATGTAATGTTATGGCCCTTCAGTCCTTCATCCATGTCCAGTACCACCCTCACATTCAGATATTTTTTTTTTTTCTTACAGGTGCTTCCCCATGGGGTTTTACCAGTGTACAGCTTCATATTCTAGCCACAGAATAGGCTATATGTACATCACATGTAGCCTATGTATCATATTTGTATTCTGTATCATATCATATTTAGCTGGTATGCTCAGTATGTGTTGTCTGAAGAGTCAGTGCCCAGACATTCATCCACAGTGACGTGAGGCCTGCATATTAAAGCAAGAAAAATCACTGAACCCACTTGTCCTATACATCTGTCCCATATTGCTGCAAGGTTATCACCCTCTTGTTGGCCCTGTGTTTTGTTTCTGTCATGAAAGCATATGACACAAAAGTTAACATAATATCTTTAAAGACATGGTGACTGAACATATTGCCCATCCAGTGTCAAGATTTAAAAGTCTGACTGTTGTTTCACCTTTTGACTTGTATACTTCTGCCAAACTGTGCAATCCAGTGTAGGCATACAACTGGGACACATCTAAGTCCTTCCAACTGTCCCCATACACCCACCTCCCCCGAAATTCATCACCTCAGGTATGTTCTTTTCATTTGATGATTATTAAGACCTCAAATGCAAATATATTCCCATCCCCTATGTCATGTGAAGTATCAGGGGTTCTCATTGTGTTATGTTAGATTAAGGCCCTAAAGCAGTGGGACATTTTTTTAGTCATCTCAATATCATCCTCAACAACCAAAACAAGTATGTTTAAAGTTTTGATATTTCGCATATGTTTAACACAGCAAAAATAGTCTGGGGTCAAATTGACCCAGAGGAACCTCAATGCCACAAAGTGTACAGGACATTGAAAACACATTTTCATGTTAATTTTATGTTTACACATGAGTCCCCATGAACAAACCTGAATACCTAGTGTTTAAAAGAAGCTCATAACCAAACTTTTTTAAATTTATTCTGTGGGCTAAATTCTCCGGGAGGCATTGTCCGGCTTTCGTACATGTAGCTGTGTCTACAAATGACCTCCTACCCACTCTTGCCACACAAAGGCATTCAAGTTGCACATGAGAGAATCCACTTCACAAAGTTCCAAACATTGTCAAACCGAACCTCATGCAATTCAACTATTAGTGAATGTTACCTTGTGAAATATTTGGAAACTCCGTGTGAGGACATGTCATGCTTTTTTGGGACAGACATATTGCACAAGAGGAATACCAACACATATCACTCATGCAGGATCCACACAACAGTTGACAAAAGAACAATGTCACAATTATCTCAATTAAGTCACCCTACATCTCGAAGTCTCTGCAAAGTTTGAGGGTCAAAACTGCAACCAGATTAAATAATCACATTTCAAAAAGAAAATCCGCTGTAATTCAAGTATAGTTTTGCTCCACTTTTGTCTGAACACATTTGTTTTCACAGTAAACAGCACCAATCCATGTATTAGGATGACACCTGGGTCGAGATCAAAGTCCGGGAGCTGAACGTCGACACAGAAAACTTCAATTGATTGGACGGTAACATAAAATTTATATGAGAAGACGGCCATACCTGTGCTGTATTCATCAAAGAGAATGTGAACCAGTATATCAAGGTTTGTGGAAACCTTCTCACCCCAATTAGTGTTTGCTTTTTGGCTCCCAAAACACACTGAAAGTCTGGGCTTTTTGCAGTACTTCATGATGAAGCTGAGAATGTAAAGAATAGAAGAAGCATTTGCTTATTGTTGTACATATTGGGGTGGTTTCTTCCTGAGGGTTGAGTAAAGTTAACATTGTGATCAGAGGAAATGAAAAAGCAAAAATGCCATAGACATCATGGGTAACAGTAATACTGACTATCTTGCATCAAAGCTATTTATTTACAGATTAAACTTAATGTATAATTTCCAAATTCTACTTAAAGTGTCCTCATCATTGTGGCTGTAAGTGGTGACATATTTGGCTGGTTACATATGTAGGACATGTAGAAAGCTTTCTGCTGCCTGATGACCACTGAAGGTTCTCACACATGTTTAGAGGTTGAAAGGTAGGGATGCATTTTCAGTTGGTTGCAATCTGGAACCTTTCCACTCTAACACAACCTTAGTGTTCCTTTAAAACACACCTGACCACTCTTTTGTTCACTAAACTTTTACATAGCAGTGGTTGGATAGGTACTGTCACCACAAATCCTTCAGAAAGGGGTAAACCTCTGAGTTCAATACACACTCAGGATAAATTAACATCAAATGTGGTTCAAACACTGCCCTGAGACTGAGTCCAATGCTTGGGCCGACTGAGCTAATCGGACTTCTCTTGCTTTGTGGATGTGTCCATTTTTTATGCAGTGACCTCAGAAAAGGCATTGTCAAATCATCCAATTGTGCTTATACCTGTGAATGGAATGAACATATGGTTTTGAAACGTGCCAATAGCACATAAAGACGTCAATGGTGGTTTGTTATTTTGAACTTGCTTTGGCAATTAATCAGTTCAGCAATGTCCAATGAGTGGAGGCAAGGGAGGACAAGTTCACACCCAATGTGGACAGCACATACTGAAAACAGAGTGGTCGTTGGCATGCATTAGCTGTAGGAATTACTTTGGACTATAACTGATTCAGTGGTAGTGCCATCATGGGAGCCACAACTGTTGTCGTATGTACTTTAAATGCAAGCTCAATCTTCAGTCTGAGCCTGCATGACCAACTGTTTTAATTAGGTCACACACTCTGTTACATTTCTGTTTGTGTGACCATCTACATCAGCAATACCATAGACTGTATATAAAATAGACAAAGCTAACGTGACATCACCCGTTGGTTTGGGGCCTGTCATTGTGATGCCAGGAGATTGGCATTTGAATGTCACCATGTGGGTTGCTTTGAGCCTGAAGTGACCATATTTGGATATGGAGGGAGGAGTGAAGAGGTCGGTCAAACCCTTGAACCCAATGACAGTGCCCGATGTGTATGAGACTCCTGTTCAAGGCTGCTTTTATGGGAGACCTGTGGAAGATTAAAAAGACAATTTTTGAATTGAAGCCAGAATCTGGAGGTCATTGAAAGTATTGCAGGTCTTCGTCCACTTCTGTCTGCAGTCTATGAGCAAAACTAAGACTGGTGGAGGATAGGCATTGTGACCATAAGTTCTCAAGAAAATGGACAAATATGCAAGGAGAGTAGACAATGGTATGTTTATTACCAATGTGGAACTCGAAACCACAGCCCTGATAAAGTGTCCAATGCTCTTGAGACTGAGCAAACTGGGTTTTTTTGCTGCACCAGTAAGTCTGTTTTTTGAGCTGTGATCTCAGCAAGGCATTGTCAAATCATATGGTTGTCCTTGTATCTGTGAATGAAATGAAGCACTTTTTTGGTGAAGTACTGCATCCAAGCTACAAACTCTTGCCTTGGTTTGTGGAATTACTCATGCTGAACTTGTGAGTTGTGCCAAAAGCCATTAGAAAGGTCAGTGGTGGTTTATGTTTGTACCTGCTTCGGCAATGAACCCTCTGATGCATGAATTATGAAAGCCTGGGTCAAAATTTTTTTCTTCTTTTTTTGTGTTTTTACTTCTTCTTCTTCTTTTGTGAAGTTACGAACATCTGGTGTTTCACATGGTTAATTGCAATTTTCTAGTTGTTTGAAATGTACTTTTCAAAACTAAAAGAAGAATATTGTTACTTACCTCTAAAGTTCTTTTGGCATAGAAGGATTGACAGGATATTACAGCAGTGGTTGACATAACTTTACTAGTGGTTAGACCAAGTAATCACTGAATAGGACAATAGAAACCACTGCATTTAGGAGAAAGTGGCTTTTAAAAGCTGTCCACTGTAGTGACTGCTATGCATCAAAGGGTTAATCAGATCATCCATTTGTGCTGGGTGTGACAAAAAGCACATTTCGGAAAGACAGTACTTGTTGGTATGGATTAGCTTCAGAAGTTGCTGATTCAATGGCCGAGCCATCAAGGGAATTATTGTTGATTCACGGAGCTATTCAAAGTGTTTAGGCCAGGTGTACTTTGAGTTGCATGGCTTTTGACAACAACAATAATGTTTCAACCATTTTAAATTGGTCACATGCACCGTTTCATTTGAATTCATATGACCATCCACACTGGCAGTACTAACACTGATGGTAGCTGGGTGCTGTTACCGCAAGTTCTCAAGAAAATGGGCAAATATGTAAGGTTAGTGTAAAGTCAGAATGATAAGCTACAACCCAGAGAAGAAGAGTGTCATGCTCTACCAACTGAGCTAATAGGGACCATCGAGAGTATTGCACTATTTTGACCTCATTTTTGAGCAGCTTCATCCATTTCTGGCTACAGTCTCTGAGAAATACTAACAGTGGTGGATGGGTACTGTTGCGATTGATTCTAAATATGATGTAAAAAATTGCAAGGAGGCTAGGAAAGATAAGTTTAGTGGATATTTTACACTTCATCAATTAATCAGGTCATCATTTTGAGGCACTGGGTGCTAAATCAGACAGATAATACCCATTGACATGCACTAGCTCTGCATGCTGCATTAGACATCTGAACCATAAATGTTTCAATGGTAGACCCATCAAAACAACCATAACTGATTATGTGAACATTTGCATGGCCAAAGTATGACAAACTGGGACTATTTTACACCATCAACACTAACACTATTGGTGGATGTATGCTGTTGTCACAAACTCTCAAGCTATGGGCAAACTTTACAGTTCAGTGCTGTAAGAAGTGTAAGTTAATGACCAGTGTGAGGCTCAAACACACAAACCTAAGATGCTTTACCAACTGATCTAACTGGGCTGCACCTGCTAATTCATAACTTCTATGTTTAGGTCTGACCTCTC
Source organism: Pseudochromis fuscus (assembly GCA_900323345.1). Lineage (NCBI taxonomy): Eukaryota > Metazoa > Chordata > Actinopteri > Pseudochromidae > Pseudochromis > Pseudochromis fuscus. The sequence continues at coordinate 15,202 of OOFC01033574.1, read as the reverse complement.
CACAATATAATTCCATTAAATCCTACACATTGTAAATCCAGCACATATTGTACAAAAACCAGGAAAGAGGAACGGACAAAGGGTCATAGCAGTCAGGATTTCAGATTTCCTCTAAGTCTCAACAAAATGTAAAATACCATATTTCTTCAAATAAAATGCAAATTAAAGCCAGGTCTCTGGTAAGGGTAGAGGTTGTGGTTCATATGAACAAAAAAGGGAAGGGAGAGAGAGAAAAAAAACAAAACAGGAGTGAATAAATTAAACATACAGTGTATCTGCAAATGTTTCACGATAAAAGCGCTGTTACGAGATTTTGGGTTTCAGCTCACTGAAGATGGAAGAACTGGAAACAGTTACAGGAAGTAATCTGTCTCTTAGTATAACATAGTACAGTAACTTTGTTTTCATCTTCTGATTGAATGTGAAGAATGAAAATGAGACGATCTACCAAACAGATGCCAAAAATGTGAAGGCCTTCCTCTACTACAAGCCTGCCTCAAAAAGAGGTCTTTGTCCTTCTGTGATTGAGGTATATAGAGGCCTTAACCACTACATTATACTTATATTATACTTATGGTTTTTGCAAATGATGCGGTTCTTCGACACTGAAAAACCCATAACTTCCCAATTAGTGAGCAACTGTTGTAATTTAAGAGATCAGGTATATAGCATTATGGTCGCCATAGCTTTAGGGATACTAGAATTACGGTACATTGCACACACATTACTGTGGTCTCAGAGCCAAGAAAGTTGTGTCCAACTAGTGGAAAAACCCTTGGTCAGAACCGAGATACGTGTGAGGATGTTCAGATGGGAATCCCCTTAGAGCACTGAGGGGAAATTAGTCAGGAGGAAGACATCTGTGCTGCTCAGCTTGCAGAGCCACCAACACAACCCTGATCTGGATAATCACTGTAGTGAGGAGGGGATGAATACAGAGAAAATATCACTTGCAGTGAGAGATGAAATGTTACTTCAAGCTTGTTTGAAAAAGGGTTTTGTAGTTTGAACAAAAATTGTGGATAAATGACTACCCTTCAGATAAAACTGTGCCAACAGTGACTTATAGGTCTTTTAAACCTTTAAGCTCTGGGCCATTTTTTGAAATATTCACCTGAAAAGTCTCCTTGTGCCCATCACCAGGCTAGTCATTGTTACCTAAATAGACCCTATGGTAAAAACGCTGCCAAGCCCAAACACTATATACCCAGTCTCTGCCCAGGTGGCCCACCAGCCTACACTTATACTGGCTACTGGCAAACTGCAGTAGGAGCAGAAAGTCTGCTTTATGTGGTAGGCAGTGCATTTAACAGCAGCAGTGAAACAGCATAATAAAAGACGTCCGCTGAGAGTGGACCATGTGAAAGCTGGAAGGACGGTCAGCTGCTGTGTTAAATGGTCCCGAGAGAATTGAGATAATAGTAATGTTAGCTACCGGCAATTATACAGACTGCATCAGCCCCAGTGTAATTAGCTGCCTTGCTCACATTGCCTTTACTGTTAGCTTGGATTGGTTCTAGTTCATACAACATTTTAGTCAGATGGCGCACACACATGGACCCTGACCAGTACATGTGAGTATACAGTATATTTGACATCCGCAGTCCTTGATATCTGCACAGTGTGCATTCTGGGAATCAGACGTTTGATTGCCACTGGCGATTTCAACAGCTCCTTTAATTGATGGTTATCGCTGAAGTCTGCACTAACTTCCAGCACAAGAGTACACTTGAGTGACTTGAGTTGTTGAAGGGCATTCACTGTATTTTTTCATAGTACAATTATGTACTTTTGTTATAATCCCAAAAGTTGTTACTTCTATAAAGTTTGTATTTGATGTGGAGCAAGAGGCAGGCTAAAACCATATGCAGTTTTTACTTTGAAATGAAAAGAATCAGGTTTATATACATGATTAACTTGCTGCTTAAAACCAGAGACTGTAATAGAAAAATTCTTAAGAGACCATTTCTGGCAATGTAGTAAAAACAGTCGAAATATTAACCTATAACCCAACCTTAACACAAGTGACTGATGATGCTATTAAATCTAATAGTTTCTCCATAAATTGTCTCTGATGCCAGTGGGAATACAGGAAAAAGGAATCACAGTGGGAAGCAAGAGCCTTAAGTTAATCAGGAAACAGTTTATGAAGTACAGCCGAATGGAAGTGATGAATTGGAGGCCTGGGGAGTTGAAGTCATAGGATGCACAGTGTGAGATAGACTGCAGAAATAGCCGTCTCAGGGTGCCATTTCATTTAGGAATCAGCATTATGAAGCAAAACCAGCAACATTCCTTTTCATTCAAATTCATAATTTTGTTTTCAAAGAAAACTCTATAATAGACTAATGACGCACATGTTTTAAAAAGACAGAAATACAGAAGAAGAAATGACATTTTCAGAAATTCCACTACAAGTTGTGTGAATGTGTAGTGGTAAAAGTATTTCTTTTATGTAATTCTCCTTTGTAACACCTCCTAATAAGGAGATGTTTTTAACACTTGACCTTAGATCAGAGTTTTGAAGCTTTTTTGTCTAAAACTCTGAAAATATTTATCTTGGCCAGCATTTCCTCTGACAGGATCTGTTGGACAACATCTGCAGATTTTGTGTCGATAAATAAATAGACTCGAATTTCCTGACTCTACCATAGTAACCACTCCTCAGAAATTTGTAGATTTGCTTCAGTCATTTTTTTGCCATTTTCAAGTTTGTAAAGTAAAATTAGTAAATCCTGTTGTTAAACATTTTTCCTCAAGTTAACATCTGACTGATGGCAGACAAAACTACAAAACAATAATAATACTTATTATTTGCTGATCATCTGGTGTGATGACATACTATAACCAGTAAGGCAATTACTGCTGAGACCCAAGTCCGTATTTATACCATCTGCACATGATTCCCCATATGCCATCAAGAGGGTATACTGACATACTGCATCAAAGTCACATGTAAAACCTAGAAGACCTCAGTGGAGATTGGAAAACATCATTCTGACATTCACACCATTCACAAACACTACATCTGCAAAACATTATCAAGGACTAATGTCACCCTACCCACAACCTCTTTTCTCCTTCTGCCATCTGGTAAAAGGTTTTGTGATCTTCAGGCAGGGACATGTGGTCATTGGAGGAAGAGCCTCACTTGTCAAAATTAAAAGTAAAAAATAAAAACATAAAATTAATATTATGATATATAAATAATATTTGTCCATTGATCGGTAGTATAGGTTAAATTTCTGTATGATTCCAAAAACTTTTATTGTCAAAAATCACCAATTTTGTGTATTTCTTTTTCAGGCAGAAGGACCTGAGCTGTTGATATCCTGATTCTCAAGTTTCTATTGAACTCTTCAAAAGCCCATAACAGCACCTACAATCTATGCTTGTTGTAATGGAGGACAAAGTAGGTCTTATAAAGTGTCATTTAAACTTATCTAAACACTAATGTGTGGACACCCACCAGAGAAGGTCAGCAAAAGGCCTCCTGTTACAGAGATGGGGATATTTTCTATGAATACATAGTACTACTACTAAGCCAATCTGACGGCAAAAAACCCATCTATAGCTCATTAGAAACAAACTGTGAACTGAAACAATTAATTTCTGACCTGGTCACAGAAAGATTCCAAGATAGTTCAAACAAATGTACATTGTAAACTTATTGTACCAATTAATTTCTTCAGGTGCAGTGACCCAAAACTCTATTGGGTTATGCTTCAGTGGAGCTGAATAATTTGTTTTGCACCAAAACGCAAACGCAAGACATGCAATTACATATAGACATGCACTGATTCAGCTAGAGGTGGTGGGGGGGTGTTAAGAGTTTAAGTAATGGCCACAAAATTGGCTTTGGTCAGCTCACACACTGAGTCTAATAGAGCAGCTTTACATTTTTATATGCACATGCTGCATGCAAGCACACACAGTACCCATGCAAATGTGTATGGAATATGAGCATATATATTTTATTCAGGTTAGGTTTCTGATGCATTTGGGAGGATTTAAAGACCTTCACTGGTATCTCAAGGGCCGTGTGTGTGTGTGTGTGTGTGTGTGTGTGTGTAAGAGAATTTAAGTGCGACAGTATTTTTGCAGGTCTGTGAAGATGCCTCGAGGATATTTCATGGCTTAAGAGATAAATTATCTTCTTCAAGTCTGTGTTTGCACACAGTGTAGACAGCCAGACACAGCAGGGAAAGCAGAAGAGATCTGGCAACACTCATGCTGCGCCGCCCCCCCCCCCATACCTGCATCACGACATGTACTGTTATTCATTTCTAATATTCCCTAAATGTTATCTTGCATTCATTGCTCTCAGCCATCCATAGGTTAATGAAAAACTACATTTCCATAATTGCAGATGGATTCTATGCACTCGATAATGGGGTCATGAAGTTGTTTAAGTTGCATGAATTTGCTTTAGTGGCTTTTATTTTCTCAAAAAAACCACAGATTGTACTTTTTAGCACTCCACATGACTTAATGGCTCGTCTGGTCCCACCATGAAAGGCAGAAGAGGAATGTAAAATAGAAAATGATCGAACACTGATGACATCTTGCATCAATGTCTTTGTACATCTTTAATCTCAAACATTCCCCATCACTCCATCACCCTCACACCTAAAACTTTGCTGGCCTGAGGCAACACTGTAAATGACTGTCATTCAAAGAACAAAACAGCAAAGGCCATTTCAGGATGTTTGGAGAGGCTGTAGGAATTACCACTGTTACCACTGTCAGCAAAGAAGGAAGTAGAAACAGAAACAACAGGAGGCTGGGGTCAATAGGCTTGTCAACAAAACCTTGGACTTTGATATTGGTGAAATCTGTGTGTGTGTGTGTGTGTGTGTGTGTGTGTGTGCAGAACAGATATTTCATCCTGCCAATGGTCCAGCCATAGTCGTACAACAGAATTAAACAGTTTCTTTATTGACCCTTTACAGGAAATGACTTTGTTACAGCAGCTACAACAAGACAGACAACTCCACAACAGCTGACATTGAAGGATCTAAAGCAATAAGCAAAAATATATGAAATTTAAAATATGTACAGTATACAATAATTAAAGTGTACTGTATAAAACAAAAGAAAACAATAATACAATGAACAGTTATTGAAATTTACAAAGAAAGAAAAAGAAAAATTTGAATGAATTTGAATTTTTGCTTATTAGAGTTCCTGATATGCTTATGCTCACTCTTAAGGGTAATAAACACATTTTTTGATGAACAAGTTACCCCTTTTTATTAATACGGATGACATTTGGCTCTATAATATAGATGAGATGCAGTGTTTAGCACTTTGGCTGACTATGCTGTCTTTTTAAAGTGCTTTATAAATAAAGTTGAATTTAATTGAAAATTGACTGAAATTGAAAGTGACCCATAGGAACCTTTTTGGGACAAACTAAAAAAATGGACAAATCACACACCAACTCAAAGTATTTTTGGAAATTTTGAAGGAAAATGAAGGAAAAAAGAATCCAACAAACCAGTTACTACTATTGCTGCAATTACATTGTGTAGCTTACAGAGCAAATTTTAATCATTTTTATAAGTTACCAAAGATTGTAGAATCATCTCCAGACATTTTACGTAATAAGACCAAGGCCTTACAATGTCAACTCAGAAAAGACAACCCAAAATACACGACTCACAAATTTGTACCAGCAAAAGTCGTTTACTTCCAAAACAATTCAGGACGACAAAAACCAGACCGGAAACAAAGCACAGGCAGCTGAGTCTTAAAAATAGATAGAATCCAAAAAACAAGTCTCACCTGAGCTGGGAAACAGACTCACCAGAAAGCAAAGACATGAAGAACACAGGCAATCAGGCAAATGAGATCTAGTGGAAGACAGGGAGTATTTATACACAGCAGAGTGGATGGAGGTGATCAGATAGGCAGGAAAGATCAGGACAGGTTGAATAGAAAACAGAAGGAATGAGACACAATACCTAGAAAGGCCAGAGAAGACTGTGGTGGCATTACCCATTTTTTTGTGTTGAGTGGTTTGCTGGGGCAGCAGCATCTCAACTGCTGACAGAGACTGAACAAACTGAATAAAAGGGACCAGCTCTGATGCCCCCTCGATCCAGTGAAGGTGGTGGGAGATAGAAGGGTGATGATGGTTCATCTGTGAAGAACAATGACTCCCACCCAATGCAGGTCACTCAAACACCACTGGAGATCTCAGGTTCCTTCACCTATAATGTGTGGAGAGTGTTACCACAGGTCCTTCTTTTGTGCTTGTGAGTATGAACTGGACTTTCTCCATCGTGAAGGCTGTGAGAGATTAAGACTCAGGCCCAGTTCCATCTCTGATATTTACCCCTACTCCCCTCCACCCTACTCCTTGAAAGTTGCAAAAGGCAGGGTTGAAATATCCCCCTATGAAATGTGACAACCCTTTGAGACCTGTTGCATCATCAGCAATCATCGATGGCGCTGTACAGATGCAACACCTTCAGCGACAACCATTCACCATGCCCTAAGCAGCTGTAGTCCTGGGTGACAAACCCAGATTATCAAGTAACAGGCATGTTCAATTTTTGCGTGGGTTTTTTTCTTTGTTTTTTCCTGTTTTCTTTGCTCTCGTCTTTTCTCCTTTTACCTGTTTTGTTTTTTTTTGTTTTTTTTTTGAAAAGCCTATCCATGGACAAGAGTTGCAAATTAGCTTAATGCTGCATACTGTCTGTGGAACACATCAGATTTTATTCTATGTTGATTGCACTGTCCCTGACAAATAAACTAATAAATCAATAAATTGACGGGTATAACAGGACATGTGAATGTTACGTTAAAACGATGCTAGCGTGAATAGCCTGAACAGACACACTTACATCTTGCACTTTTTTTTGCTACATTTGCGATCTATGAAGGGCTTAAACTGAAGATCAAATGATTATTAGAAGATGATTGTGTTACTTTCGTCACCACTTCAGCATCTGCCTCCATGTTTCCAGGAAAGTACTCATACCCCTCCATTTGTAGTGTGCTCCTGGAAAATCTCCATTTCAAGGGCTAGACAGCCCTATGACTTCACCCTGCCCCTTCGACTAATCAAGAATCGGGAAACCTTTACCCCTTCACGTGAAGGTGCAAAATGGAGGGGTAGAGTTAAGGGCTAAGGTGAAGAGGTGAACTGGGATATGGCCTCAGAATCATTTTGTTGGTCCTTCATGTACTTCATGTATTAATGAATCCGAGACAGAGATGTACCACATGCAGTGTGCAGGGCTGACAATGTTGGGGACAGTCTCTGCAGCCTATTATACATATTCATCAAACTCAGATCGCTCATCATATCTATGTTCCCCTCCCTTGTCCTCATCCATGCTCCCATCTTAAGGGGTTAAGGTGCCAATCATGAACCACAATCTTCTCGGTTCAGGTCCGGCCAAAGATGTTTATGACAATTAATTTTTCTTCCCACAGTTTCTCTCATTTCTCATCTTCCCTTTTGTTGAATGTCTCTGTCAAATAAAAATAAAAATGCTCTAATAAAATGTATGAATAAAAGAACAAAAGAGCAGGCAACTCATCTTTCAAGCCATGCCTATAAAAATAGGGAATTTGCTGCTTCTAATGCTGAGTTCTGACAACACTGTTTTTGTCTGAAAAGATTGTCATTGAGTCAGATTATGTGATCATAAATTCTTCTGGCTGAGACACAGTTTTAATTGGATACCTTTTTTTTTCACAGCCTATGCAATGTCATTGTGAAGGAAGTGTCAAATACAAAGAAGTGTAAAAATTCAGTTTTTTGTTGGGATGTTGTGTCCAAGTTACAGGAACTGTGGTTGTTAAAACTTATCAGGTCCAATGACTATTTTCATTTCTGACACCCTACACCTCATGGGTTAGGGTATTATCAGATTGATTTTCAGTAGTCTGTCAGGACTTATTTTTTCAAAGTCAATGTCAGCTTTATTGGCATTATCACAATCTATGCATGACATATCAGGTATTGAAATTACATTACTCTCCGACCAAACAAACAGTTAAAATTTAATAACGCTAAGTACTTATGAAAAAAAGTATATAAAAAGTCTTCAACATGAAACAATCAAGCAATTAAAAATATAAAAGTAAGGGTATTTAGAAACATCGTACGGAAGCGTATTGCATTCACATGGAAAAATAAAAATCGGCTCTGTTTTTCTGAATTAACGAGATAATTATCTCGTTAATTCAGAAAAACAGAGCCGATTTTTATTTGGTACTGAATTAACGAGATAATTATCTCAGAAAAACAGAGCCGATTTTTATTTTTCCATGTGAATGCAATACGCTTCCGTAACATCGAACTTAAAATTAACCTAAATAAAAAAGTTGATAAATAAGGCACTCCAGTTTCCTCCCACAGTCCAAAGACATGCTGGTTAGATGAACTAATTACCGTATTTTATGGACTACAAGCCACTATTTTTTTGCGACCCTTTGAACCCTGTAGCTTAAACACCAGTGTTTCTCATGTATCGGCGGCACAAAGCTTGTTGGCTTTTTACAAGCTAGCAAGCTCCGTGCTGCCGATACATTTAGCCTCATCACATCAGACCTGGTCAGAGCGGAGCATATGAAACTGTTCAAATATATTCAATAGCGGCTTATAGACAGGTGCGCTCAATAGTCCGAAAAATACGGTAGTCTAAATTGACCATAGGTGTGAGTGTAAGTATGCATGGTTGTCTGTTTTTGTGTTAGCCCTACGACCTTTGTGTTAGGCTGACGACCTGTCCAGGGTGCACCCCGCCTCTCACCCATTGCCACCCCCACAACCCAATTTGGATAAAGCAGATACAGAGGATATATGGATGAATGTTCCTGTTTCACCACAGGGGGTCAGCAGAGTTCAGTCTATAGCACCAGTACAGCCTTGGCAGAGGTTTACGCTCTCTAAGTGATTTCTACTTTTTAATGGTAAAATTCCAAAATTCCCAGCAATATAAATCGTTTTCAAAAATCTGCTAGAAATCTTTTGCAACTTCAACTCAGATATTTGACAAACTTTATGTCTGTGACAGTTATGCAACTGGGTGCTCATTGTTCACAGCAGGATAATGATAAACTCCACAAATTCTAAAATATCCAATATTAAATCGTATGCAGCCATATTCCCCCTCAACAGAAAATATATAAGACAGTGAATAATTAACAGCGTCTGTCTGACTGTCCCTGTCTGGACCCCAGCTAAACTTCTCTGGCAGAAAGAAGAAAAACTTTGAGATTGTGTTCTGGCTGAACTCTTCCCATTCTTTTCTTGGCTCCGTCAACTATTCATTTACACTGGGGTGGTTTTTTTATGAGTCCTGCCAACCCGACAACCCATTTAACATTTTGGAATGTGGAGCATGATTGAAATGTTATGCAGCCGCTGCGTGAAAAATGCTCTTTTCCTGCTGTTTACTTTTGGGTTTCTGGACTTGTGCTGTGGATGCAGCATTACACACAGACTCAACACAAAGGGACTGGTCTGAGAATGATGCCTTGACTGGATTTAGTTATATTTGATGATGATCTGAATGATACAGTTCATATTTGGCTTTTGGCTAACCAGCCGTGGTGTGTTAAAGTGCTGCCGGGCCACACACACACTCACCATCCCTGTCCTAAAACAATTTCCATCGCTTTCCCTCTCACACACACAGCCAAGGTGTGTTTTTTCAGCACGACATGTTATAGCTAATCCTTTCTGGGTTATCTCTGCAGCACAGACACACCATGAGTGTATATAAGTGTGTGTGTGAAATGAAGATTAGTTGCATTAGCAGTTGTGGAGTTTGTTTTTTTTACCTCCCCCCCAACATATTGTTGCATGGGCTCAGATGGTGAGGTGTGCACATTGTGTGTACTCAGGTGTGCCCTGGGATTGCGTTCAAGTGTAAAGAATATGAAGGCCAAACAAAATCACCTGCAACAGCCAAAGAAAAGCTGGATTGAAACGTTTTCTGAGCGGATTGCGGCGCTTTCATCCAGCAGCTATTTGCACTCTGCTGCTTTTTTTTTTTCGTGCCTCGGCGAGGATTCTGCTAACAACACTCGAGGAAGTGGCGTGTCACGGATTTTTGTTTGGTATAAGAGCCGTGTTATTTCGCAGAAAGGGTGACAATCAATAAAGTAGGCTTCTTTTAATGCTAAAGCACCCCTTTTGCTATTTTCTTGTCCATGCACAGAGTCTCAGAGTGCTGCAGTCTCTCAGTCACAGTCAAGTCCACATACCCACACACACACACTCAGACAGGCACAGGATGGAGTCTGGAAAACTGATGTGACAGTGGGATTTATTGCATCTTAATTATTCAAAAGTGTGTGAGCGCCGTTCAATGAGAAAAGGCAAGCGAGAGACGGAGCGGCAAAAGTAAAGAAGCAGGGAAGATGAAAAATGACGCGAGAGGAGATGGGAAGCGAGCGGCTATATTTCTTACTCAGTTTGTGTCAGTGAAAGCTGTTCAGTTATCAACAGTCAGAGAAAAGAAACATATGAATCAAATTGGAGTGTTTTATTAGAGAGAAAAGACAGAGACACAGTGCGACTCTGTGAATAACATGGACACTTAATGATATCCAGTCACTTGTGTTTTTTTTTCCTTGAAACCTGGTGAGTATTAACACCAGGTTCAAAATCTGGAGAGGTGCATGCATTTACATCTTGCATCGACATTTTTCTACATCTAAAATCATTAAAGGTCACATCCTTACAGACCATGTTTTACTTTGCAATTATACTCAATATCTTTTGTTTTATTTTTACTTCAAATCCATGAATCATCTGTTCATACTGTATTTAAATAGTTGTATTGCTATTCAAGATGATACCGCAAATTTTTCTCCCATTAAGGGTTTTATTGGGAAACTAAAGTAAAAATTCTGGGATGGTTTTTAGGGTTTTTGAATCAATTTAATGTTTTTTCTTTACATTAAAATCATCATAATCTATGTTTAAATCACCAAAATATCAATTTAATAATCACTAACCATATATGTAAGTGCAACATAGACTCACAAAAATCAACAATTTCTGAAATCTTCCTAAGTGCTAGGTTGGTAACTTGTGCACAACACTAATTAATATGATTAGAAATTCTTGCTAAGATGATACAAGTGTAGAATATTTAATCCTTTGTCTAACTAAACACAATGAGGAAAAATAGACTATGTTTAAAATATTGGCCTGAAAATAAAATATCAAATGCAACAACCACTTCAACACATCCCAACTTCAGTTTCAACTAATTGCATGAACAAGGCTATCAATAAACCTGCAAACACTGCAGCTTTTTCATTTTCGCTCTGGTTTCTGTAATAATACAACATGGTGCCACATAGTAAAAAGTAAAAAAAAAACAGATTGTGACACTTGAAAAAAAAAAATCATCATGAGTTTCAGTATACTACTAAACATAAACTGAAACACAGCGGCAGCAGTTGTTAGCAGGTAGAAGAAGAGCTGTACTACCAGTAACTAGGCCTCTCGCTAATCAATAAATCAATTAATTGCACAATAATTAAAAATGAGCTTAATAAGTTTGCCGGGCTTGAACATTTTTCATTTATCAAAGACACTGGATAATGAGTTAACTTTGCTGCATCTGTCTCAACTGACTGACAGTGACCTCTCCTGTCAGTCACTCTGTTGCTGTGTGGGGAGGCGGGGCACCAGGCACACCACAGATGGTACTTTTCCACTGGCCTATGGTACCCACTTGGCTCACCTTGCCTCGGTTACGTTTCCATTACAGAAAACAGTCCCTCCTCTGTGTAGTCTGTAGTCAGGTGAAGAAGGAGAAAGTTGATCTTCAGTAATCTTCAGAATAACTGTTGTGACATCACAGAAAGCAGTTTGAAGATTGTTTCAGGCAAGAAATGAAGTTGTTTTTACTTCAAATATGTTGTTAATTCATCTAGTTAGAGCCGAGTTAAAAACTTGCTCCGACGTTTTCGGAGATATTAGGTCTCGCTACAACCTCCGTCAGCTGTTTGACTGACCAGGTGCTCAGAGCTCACGTTTTTTTCAGCTGATTTTTTTAAAAATAAAATGAGGGAATTAGGGAACAGCTGACGTGTGGGATGACCGTGGTGAACCACAGGACATAAATGAGCCAGTATGTCACATTTTTCTCAAAACAGTTTATGCTAAATGCGGCAAAACGACAAACATGCACCTTCACCTCAAACACAACCACTCTTTGCAGTTTTCCTAGCTGGGAAGAAAAAAAAAAAACCAAAAAAACGTCTACCAAAGAGGTCAACGTCTGGCGTGACAATGCCAAAATGCCAAATGGTGCGCCAAATGGTGCACACTCGCAGACAGTGTAGTTTGCTGCATCGCCGAAGAGATGCAGCCCTTTAACACCGTCAAAAAGCCGGCATTTCTACAAATGTTACAAACGTTTGACTGGCAGTACGAATTGCCAGGGAAAACATGCGTGTCACAAACGACAATTCCACAACTTATATTATTATACCATTATTATTATATTAGTTTAAAAATGGTATCAAGACGGCAATATTATTGTTCATAGCAGTAATTTCTGGGGCAATTTATCGTCCAGCAAAATTTTTTATCATGACAGACCTACCAGTAACAAGAATGTTGCCCTCAAAAACTGATCCGTTGTGCTTCTGATAACTTGTTTCAGTGATGCGGAGCCAGGGTGACGGATGCTGCATAAAGTACAAGTACTGACAAACAGAAGATACTTAACCAAATAACATGAAAAGAAGCTGGATGAACACTCCAGCACATTCCTTTCCTCACATGAAATTGAAAGTAAATTAATTGGATCAAATGGAGTCCAGCATATTTGAAGTGAATCCAGTCAGATCTACTACCACAGTGACTGCACTGTGCCAACCGTGCAACATGGAGATAGGATGGCTCCCAGTCTAGAGAAGCTTGGCGGGAGAGGAATTTTTCCAACATGACAGTGATCCCAAACACGCTGCAACAATCACCAGAGCGAGCCAAGTATGTCGCCTGACTTGAATCCAGTAGAGCGTCTTTGGAAAGCTGAGCAACAAAAACTCGTCATAAGAGAAAAGAACATCTCTCCACTGATCTGAGACAGACGGGGATCATTACAAACCAGGGAGGTCCAATCTGTCAGCAAAAATATAGGGACAAGATTTCCAAAATAATAATTAAGAAGTGGAAACCCTAGCAGGCACATTACATCAAATACTCTACACTTCAACCGTACAATAATAAGATTTCTGAACATGGTTATAGCGCCAGTGTTCCTTAATTTAACCACAGTGCCATTGGGGAAACCATCAAAAAGTAAACTGGTAACTTCAAGTAATTCTTAAACCTTAAATTTCCATTTAAAAAAAATCAGTTTTTCTGCCATAAATGTCTTTGCATAACTTTCTCTCAATTTTCAAAGCCCCAATGAAGAATATCGATTTACAAAAGAAAAGAAAGGAAAACAAAAAATAAACCTGTTTCCAGACAGAAGGCAGAGAAAGAACAGAGGAGGCGAGCGGGATCCCATGAAGAAAGGTTTTGGACACGCTATAGTTTCAAGTGCTGACTTTGATGAAAAGAGAAAGTGATTTGGAGGTATGTTTTTGTACTGCTGAGAAAGAGTGTGTGTGTGTGTGTGTGTGTGTGTGAGTGTTGGGCTAAGGGAGGAAGAAGCACGGAACCAGCAACTACACGGGTCCCATGGGTAATTCAAAATAGATCATAATTGTGTGAGATGTCTGAGACAAACACGCTCTGGTCTCTCTCACAGATACACTCACCACAGATGCCTCCTCCTTTCTCCATCCTAATGTGTCTCTGACAGCAGAAGTGATGTAACTGAATTATAGGATGAGAAGCAGTCTTGTTTATTTATAACTGTAAGAGTTACCAAAGTAAAAAAAAAAGACTAATTTGTATCAGTAGACTTTCTAACAAATTTTATAAATCACTAGGGAAATCTTCTTTTTCTGACAGAACTCACAGCAACTCTTTGTTATTCCTCCAGTTAGTCCCTACTTTTCTTGTCTCCACACATTGAAGTTACTAAACTTGCAATGATGCAATTGTTTTTTTTCAGGGACACCTTAACTTCAGCTCAGACCTGGCTGAGTGAACTAACAGATGTTTGGCTCCACTTGTATCTTTGCATGTTTGGATGTGTTCAAATTAATTCACTTCAAATTTGTTAAAATATGACTTTTTGAAAATATGTCCTATGTCTTAAAAAAAAAAGCTTAAATCAACTTACAATTTCCCTGAGATGCCAGTGTTCACTGACATTTGATACATCAAGTCTAGCAGTGTGCAAAACAGGAAAAGAAACCACCAGTGGATAAAATACAAACATACATGTGTCTCATTTAAAAAGGTCTCGCTTTAAAGGCTAAAAGCTTTCCGATGAATGCTAATTAGCCAAGCTAACCTTTTCCACCACATTCTATATTATTTTGCAATGAATTTGTTAGAATTTCACTTTCCCAATGTAACTTTTTGAAACAATGACTATCCCAAAATATGACTTATACTAGATACAAGTGTTTACTGATGTTTGCTATATAAAGGACAGCACTGTGGAAGGATCTAGAGAATAAAGAAGAAGAAAAGAAAAAACAGAAACTAAAAGATGTCCTATAAAACTGGTCTTTCTTATGATCCAAATTATCTAAGCTTTAGTTTATTTTTCTTTATTTACAGTTGTATTTTGTTTCTGGTTTCTCTTTTTAGTGGACTCGGTTCTTCAGTGGTTGTTCCCTCCTGTGTCTCTGTGTCTTTTCATGTGTGTCTTGTAGTTTCCTGTTTTATTTTGTTATGGTACTTACCTTGTGTCTCATTAAGCTTACTTCCTGTCTCTGTCCATCTCCCTCTCTCTCTGATTGTTGGCCCCGCCCTGATTGATTTCACCTGTGTCTCATCTCCCCTGGTCCATTAAGTCATGCTGTTTTTCAATATGCGAACTTGTCCGTACTTACGTTCTTGCATAGTCGTGAAACGTTATCAGTCGGAGACCTAGTACTGTTCCAATTCAAAGTACAGATCTGCCCAAGAACGCATGAAATACCCGGATGTGTTCTCGCTCCTCCTTCATCATCAAGCCTGCATCAGACCAGACTTGTGTGGACTTGGGGATTTTGCAGCAGTGAGTGGACATGTGACGTCAACAAGTACGCTATCGTTCCATCGCACTTTAGCCTCGGTGTGTTCTCGCTTTCCCGCAAGTCCGTA
>OOFC01033573.1:16015-30161 GCA_900323345.1 Pseudochromis fuscus | reverse complement strand
CTAGAAATTATAAAAATGCAATGAAACTCCTGAGTAAAACAATTACAAAAGTCGCAGTAAAGCTTTTCAAGTAACTTCAATCAAAATAAATCAAAATTGTAAACATATTTAAGTGCAATTATATACATTTTAAATCGTGACTTGTCTAATAAAGTAAAAGAAAACAGAGCGCACACATGAACTTTAGTTTAAAAAAATATGAGATTGAATAATATAAAATCTTAAAAATTGAAAACTAACAATCAGTTGCAAATATAGTGCAGTACTGGGCAACTCGCAGCGCAGATCCAAAACTTTTAGCATTTTATTAAATCCCACTTCTGCTGTTTGTATAGGACATCAAACTGTCACCACAGCCGTTAGCCTGTTCCTCTGTTAGCCTGTTAGCCTGTTCCTCTGTTCCTCCGCTGTCTCAGTCGTAGGGAGTGAGTTTTGTAAATGCTTCTGTTACCTGCTTGGCAGGAGTAGCACTGGCCGCTGCTGTTGCAGCCGCAGCTTTTTAGCTTTAGCCGCCTGGTTCTCAGTGTACTGTCCAGGATGCTTCTGTTCAGATGATTGAACAAGTTTGTTGTGTTGCCATCACTTGCCTTGACGCTCTCCTTGTGCACTTTGCAGAGGATATTTCTTTGGTTTTTATTGTCTGGCGTGAAGTCAAACTATTTCCATATAATGGACGATGAGTTTCTTTTCGGAACAAAATCCTCACTTTCGCTCTAAGCCACGGCCGCCGCCATGTCTCACACTTGTTGTGTGAAAAGAGGGGGGTGGGGGCTATCACTGTCAATCGCTCTGATTGGTTTAAAGTCACAAGTGTTTCAGTCACAAAAAGCAGCAACTTCCCTTCCCAGACAGCGGCAGAAATACAGCAGAGCGCTGTAGATCGTGATCAAACGATCTCTCAAAAATGACAGATCGTCGGACGTGTAGATCGTCACACGGTCTTATATCATCATATCGCCCACCCCTACCCCAAAGTCATTTTGGTCAGCACTGTGTCCTCAGTCATCTGTTAGCTTTTGAAGCCGCTACCATGTACACCCTGGTTCAAGATAAATTTTTTGCAAAGTAAAATTCTGGCATTCAATTTAAGATTGAATTGCTGTTTGTGGATTTCCTGTTGATTTTAGCCTAGGGGTAGCAGTGCATGATTTTTAGGTCTTGATGAGTACTACAATTTGGCTTCACTCCTGTGCCTCTGTAAACTTCCTCTGGGCCGCAGCGGGCACCTTTCTGAGCCTAGGTGGTGCTACAGAGCCCATTTTTGGACTGAGGGGTTTGATTTTTGCATTTTATCAAATTTTTCACCAGACCTGATGTGCATGCCAAATTTGGTGAGTTTTTGAGCATGTTTAGGGTCAAATTAAGCATCAAAGAGATGTAATCATAAGAAAGAAAAGAAAGAAAGAAAGGAAGAAAGAAAGAAAGAAAGAAAGAAACGATACAGATACAGATACAATAGGGCCCTTGCACCTGGCTTGGGCTCGGGCCCTAACAAGCCAAATTCAAAGCAGTTCAGCACCACGGATAGCGACCACATCATTTTAACACATTGTAACTCAGAACTTGTATCAGCTGCTATAAAGTTTAGTAAAACTGGCACAGTGGCCACATGTTCACAAACACAGTTTTAATATGAAGAACTATAGGCCTACTCAGCACTATTTGAAGGACTACCACCAGCCTTGCGTTCCACGATGCTCTGTATGTCCATTTTCTTCAGTCTCTCATTCCCTATTGGCCAAAATGGCAGGTCCACTCAGTCTCTCCTGTCCCACTGGTCTCCTCAGGTGGTTTTTAATGAGTATTAACTTGGAGAATGAGCTCAGAGGTTGCTACAGTGACGGGAAGAGTCAAAAATAAAAGTCAAAAGTCAAAGTCATGGGAGGACCCGCTTTCTCCAGCTCCCACATGGAGACGGTGTTTTGGGAGCCGAAAACGATACTTTTTGAAAACCGATCCCAGAGTGAGAAAGTCTGAAGACACCACCTGATGTGGACAGTGACTACATATTCTCCTGAAACAGTAGGTTTCTCCTGTAGCCCGCCTCTCCCGACAACAACAGTAACAATGGAGGAACACAGCGTCGCGTTGGTGCTGCAGCAGCTACTGGGCTTGTTTTGGCTTTTACAGCAAAATCTTCTGAAACTAAAACTACTGTGAGCAACATGTGTGTTGTGGGTGGGGTTTTTTTTGGTTTTTTTACTTGTATGAGTTCAATGCAGATGCTCCATGTCTTCTTCTCTGTTTTGGTGTGTTTTTGTGGCAGTGTTACAGCGTCACATACAGGCCTGGCATATTGACTACAGCGTTTTTGGCATTTTGTGGTTTAGGGGGAAAGTCCTAGGGTGTGCCGCCCTCCTAGCCCCCCCTGATGCCCCGCCCCTGAGCAGCATCAGTATGTTGACTAACTGGCAAGGTGCATTGTACACATCCATTTAGCACTGAACTGCATATTTAGCAGCACTAATGGAAATGGAAATCATGTCAAAATCAAATATATATATATATATACTTACAAAACATTCAAACTGAAACTGGATATGAGAATACCCTGTAGTGTCAGTACAGGTAACCACAGAACAGGCCTGATGAACTGAACTGTGTGTAGAGCATATAGCAGTCACATCACAAATAAATCAAAACAAGGTTTGTTTGTCCTGAGCCCAACCCTCCTCAGTGGTAAAGCAGTTCAGGGCACCTTCACACTGCCTTCAGTTTCAAGCTGCAGCAGTGGTTGTTTGGTCTGACCATATGGAAAGACTTACAAATCACATTTCCTTATATGGATGTTTAAATACTGAATAAATGTGTCTGTATTGTTTTGTGTGTGAGTGTGAAGTGTGTTTGTTTCGGAGAGGTGTTAGTGTGATCTTCTGCCATCCAGCTGTTATGAAAAGAAGGAAACACATGCCAACACTGAATCCCCTCAACAAATGAAGCTCCTGCTTCTGCACAATCAGAAGCTGATTGTTCAGCTCCACATATTAATCTACAACAGAATCAAACACAGGCCTCTTCCAAATGTAATTTCAGGTGAAAACGAGCTCTCCTAAATACAAAGTGACCCATATTTACAGGCTCATACTGCAGACCTCCCAGGGTATTTACCAAACAGAACAATACAACAATACTTGCACTTGGATTGGTAGCAGTGGGCTCTGATGATTATACAATGCAACTGTACCTGCACCTGCACTGTGGCACAGTAATCTTCTATCTCTAACATAAGATGCAGAATAAGATTTTTTCCCCAGAATGATGACAGTATCCATCATCCTTGGAGTCATCCTGGTGACCGCTGAGATGACTCATCAGGCAGGCAGGTCCTTACATCTCCAGATAGAGGTCAGTGGATATCACAGGTAAGAACCTTGACTTCAGACTCTCTGTTGGGGTCAGTGAGAGTTCAGTGAGTCCTGCTGGTGATTAAACCCCTGGAGCTGCAGTGGCCCCTCATCTCCATCACTTGTTGCTACATACTGTGTGTAAGAAACAGGAGTCCAGGTAGGAGATATGTTTGCTTTCTTCTTCAGGTGAATCATATTTACATGATTCTTTTCATGTAGAAACAGTCACATCAAACTGATCCCATTTATAATTGGTTAGGGTAAAACATTTCGGATGAACTGTTGGCTTGACTCCAACTTGCTCATGTTTCTTCTCCTGTTGAACCTTTTTCAAATGAAGAGGCCGTGTTTTCAAAGGTCAGCATTTACTTTGGTGAGTAAACTGAGTCCGCCTCAGCTTAGTTTACTGGGTCAGTAATGATAGAACAGCAATAAATCATGAGCTTTGCTTGACTGGACCCTGGGAGCTTGGAATGATTAAATGTAAAACCCCATGTGTGATCAAAGTTGTTGCAATATATTACAACCAAATTTGGAAAATCAAAAGTTAGTGGATAAAGTTTGGTGGGCATTAGCTTTGCATGTGTGTGTGTGTTGGCTCTGCCCAGTGGTCCTGCACTCCTGTGTTGAGAGGAGAGGAGCTGAACGCACTTTAACCTCCCATGTAAGCATGAAATAATATCAAAACTTCCTCCGAGTTACTCTGTCACTCTAACAGCCCTGACTGTGGGGGAGATGGCTCGCAGGCGAGGAGAGCTCCAGTGAAATCCTCTGAGCAGACTGGAACCAATGGGAAAAGCCCTCTACACATGCAATCGGCCTCCTACACACTCCTTTGAAAAGCTGTCTATTATCCACCAGGATGAAACAACAGATCTGAGCTGTTTGTCACATAAAATACATCAGGACATAATTACAAATACCTGTAACAAGCATTGCTCACATCCAAAGACCAGATTATCACATTTCTGAATATACAGTATTTTAGATTGTGGTAATTAACCTTATTTGAAGGTCTAATTAGAAATAATTCAAACTCTGTAGAACCAGTCGCTTCCAGACATTCTCACACAGATTATTTTAAACATGTTTAAAGTCGCACTGGAACATTTCCAGAGCATCTCATTCCTGTACCATGATGTATTTCTGGTAAAAACAGGTTAGCTAGCGAGGTAATGTTCCTCACTCTTTCCAAACAGAAGCCACTGCACCTGCTGCACCTCCTCCTTCATTGTAAACCAGAGCACAGCTCCTGTAGGTCAGAGCTGACTCCAGCAACAAACCTGCTGAACACCATCCATCCAACAGAGAGTGTATCGTCACCTAGCAACAGAGCTGAAGCCATGTTCAATGACACTCTGTTTCTAACTGAACCATCTGAAACTCGACTGACATCACAATCCAAATCAACAGTTTACTAATGACCCTGCTCCAATTAACTGCTGATTACTGCTTCAGCTGCTAATCTGTCAGTGATTTGTGGTGGTAATCTGGACCGTGATGCTAACATCAGGTTGAGTTACAGGTGGATGGAATTAAACAACTGGTTTGAAAATGCTCTGGACAAGATGAGGAAAGTGAGGTGATTTTATTCATTTA
Organism: Pseudochromis fuscus; assembly: GCA_900323345.1. Classification (NCBI taxonomy): domain Eukaryota; kingdom Metazoa; phylum Chordata; class Actinopteri; family Pseudochromidae; genus Pseudochromis; species Pseudochromis fuscus. The sequence goes on along the minus strand of OOFC01033573.1, from coordinate 25,215 downwards.
TCTTATTAACCAGTGCTAAATTAGATTGAAACCAACAGAATCCTTGCTCTAATCGTGGTTAACATGGTTTATTAAGTGAACGATGACCATGATCTAAAAGGATGAAAAAGACATGTGTCATTTCAAGTCAACTTTAATATTTGTGGTGGAAGGTTTCAATCGTTGCATGTACCATGAAGACGGTGAGCAGACACCAGATGAGACATGGTGAGCAATGTTTGCTGTGTAAAAATACACAGCACAACAAGCCAATAACTGTCTTTTTACCAGGTATCAATAGTCATCCAGATGTACGAGCTGTAGTGCTCATGCACACCAGAGCTTCTTGCAGCTAATGCAGCATGACTTTCAATTGAGCAGATTAAAGTGTTAACAAACACATGGGCTATAATATGTATATCTGATACACCTCTGACAACAATCATCTGGTTTCACAATTTATTTATTTATTTATTCAATTAGGACACTGCACATCAATCAACATTTCCACAATACACGTCAATGTAGATATGCTGGAATTAGCACAATAGCTAGATTTCATTCATTGTCCTAAGGCAGGTAATAGCAGAAAAGCAGAAAACAGAATAAAATAACAGGACAATTAATAAGACTGTGCACAGAAAACACAGAGTTATAACACTTAAGGTGGACACATTACATACACAACAAATAACCCCCACAAAGAAAGCTGTCCAAGAAGACGATGTATAAAAACCCTCAGTAACAAGCAGTGGAGGAGGAAACGTACTTTATGAATGATTACATGACTGGTTTGTTTTTAAATGTTAGACAGTTATCACTGTCTCTGACATGTGCAGGTAATCTGTTCATTGAATGTGCTCCTCTAATAGACGCCACCTTCTGGTTAAACTCTGCCCTACGCCTCAGTATGTGGTAATCTCCTCTAGTTTGTGTGTTAACTCTGGTGTCCTTTGTCTGGATACATTAATTTAATGATGGGGGAGCAAGCCCATTGAAGACTTAGAAAATAAAACAAACACAGTATGTTTGGTGAGAGTCGTATACTTTAAAATATTACACTTACTAACGATATTGCAGTGATAGAAGTGAAACAGTTTCCCATCTAGAATTTTGACCTTCTTGAAGAGAGATATGATTTTAATGTGGTTTTAATGTGCTCACTGTTGTATGTGACCAGGTTGTGCTACAGTACTTTAAATGAGAGAAAATCATGGCATGCATATAGGCTTTTCCTGACTGTGTAGTGAGAATTGGTTTTATATAATGAACATTTGCCAGATTTAATTTTATAACATTTGAGATTTTTTGGTCTTTAAAAGTGAGATTTGAGTAAAAAAATGACACCAAGATATTTACATTTTTCCACCGCATCAAGTCTCTCTCCATTGACCAGAACACAAGGGTGCTGGTCCCTGTGTTCAGGAGCAAACAGGAATTCTGGAGCCAATCAGACACTGGTATCCTGGCAGCAGATAGTATAGCTGCAGCTTCTTGCTTTGTTTTTTGCACGCAGATACAATACAGTGTCATCAGCATATAATTGTACCTTTACATTTGGGAGATCATTAATATAAAGAGTAAATAAGAACGGTCCCAAGATAGAGCCATGTGGAACTCCAGCTGAACAACTGAGATACGATGAATTTGATGCTCCAACATGCACAGCTTGATTTTAATGAGCAAGTGAAGCTTGATCTTTAAAGGAGAAGGAAAAATAAGAAGCTAAATGTAGGAAATATCTTAAAAGTTCAAAGGGAGAGCTTCTCATTTTTTCTGAACAGCATTCAAATTCCTGTCATCGACTTTTCAATTCGACCTCTATGGGGAAGACACTGGATTTATTATTAGTTGTGAATTATTCCTTATTCTATGAAGCAACTCAATCCATTCAAATATTTCATAATTTACGGTGTGATTGGTTCCCCACCTGTTGGGACACCATGAGGGAAACTAAGTTGTTGAAATGTTTAATTTGGTCTGAAACTTTTTTGGTCCTTGCAGATTGATGAAGCTGCTGCAGGGAGCATCTGGCTGCTGGTGACAGCTCAGTGACGACTCCCCGCTAACAGCAAGCCAACACTGAACGACGACTCTCACGTTGAAAAGCCGCTGAAGGAGACATGTTGAACCATAAATATTCTGTTTTCAGATGCTACAACAGAGAGCAGCAAAACAAGACAACAGCAGCTCCCTGGCAGCGAGCCAAGGACCAATTAGAATTTAGGCTGAATGTGTGTGAGCACACGAGCTGATAAACATTCAGCACTCTGATCGAAATGAGTGCACACTCACAGACACAGGAGGTGAGGTGGTAAATGAGACAGATGGAGGAAAACCTTGTTGCTGCCTCTTTAGTCCTATTTTTCTATTCAAAAGCAGGCTGTTTGTTATTTAATTGCATATTTTGCATAGAGCTGATAGCATCACGTTTGGGGGTCGCTGTATGGAATGGCCTCCAGGTTAACAGGGCCAAGGAGATCACAACTCAGCCACTGAAATGTCCAAGTTTCATAATGTCTTTTTGTTCTTTCCAAGGATTTTACACAACTCTTTCAAGTGTTTTAATTAGAGCAGATACTATCAGAGAGGAACATAACACTTTAGTTTTCTCCTTTTGTCGCCTTTGGGCCGGCAGTGACTCAGTGGTAGAGTGGTCATCCACCAACCAATGGGTCAGTGGTTTGATTCCCGCTCCTCCCAGTCATTGTCCTTGGGCAAGACATGAATAAATGGTTTGGTCGTAGTCAGGGGGACTGTGGGTGCAAAGTGGCAGCCACGCCTCCGTAAGTCTGCCTCTTGGCAGCAGTGGCTAACTTAGCTTACCACCACCGGTATGACTGGGTGTGGTCTCTGTGAAGCACTTTGAGTGTCTTGAAAAGTGCTGTATGAATCCAACCCTTATTATTATTATTATTATCATTATTTGACTCAAGCAGGGATTGTGTTTTCCTACAGAAAAAAGACACATGAATATTTTTTTTTTATTTTGTATAAAATTGATTGTTTTACATGAGCAGTAACAGCCTTTCAAAAATCCAAAAATAAATGTCTTTAATGACTCCTGTGGACAGACCATGTCTCTCGGCTGGCCTGGGAAGCTGGACAGAGTGGCTGCTGCCTCCTGACCTGGACAAGCAGTAGAGGATGGATGGATGGACTCCTGTATTAAAGAGCTAACAGTAGGAGGATGGAGTGACAGGGAGCCATATGCAACAAAGGTTTACAAGCAAACTGGAATGATGAACATGAGGGTTTATGATCAGCACTTTAAATTCCCACATCCTGAGAGAGCTCACATGTATTTAGAGGATGTGGGCACCAGACTCTAATATAATGCTCTTACTCATTTGAATAAAAACTGCTCATATCTCAGTTAAATTTTACATTTAGTACAAAGTCCCTTGTACTGCTGTAGACTACAGTGGCTGCGTGTAGCACAGGAGGATGTACATATTGTTCCTGCTGTGACGACACCACTGCTGCTCTCCTGACATGCTGCTGACAGGAGGTAAGAGCTCTGCACTTTGGTCGACACAGCTCAGCTCTCCAAAGAAAAAGCTCACACAGGAAATGAGCAGCAGCAACTATTCTGCAGGCACAACCCAACCAGCCTAAAGGAACTTTCTCACATATGCTTATTCAGATTTTGCTGACACACAGATGAGAAGCTGATATCACTATCACTCTGTGCAACTCTGTTAAAGTTGCACTGAAACAGCATTTTAAGTGCATGTAACCTCTGTATCATGACATATTTCTGGCAAAGACCAGACATGTAGGTGGGACAGAATGTGTTGAGCAATTTGATTGGACCAACCCAGTGAAACACCACAGCAAGCTTGCTAGCGTTACAAGATAACATTGGTCCTGCAGTGTCTCTCCAGAGAGCAGCCACTACACCTGCTGAGCTTTCTGCTTCGCTATAAACCAGAACACAGCGACTGTAGGTCAGAGCTGACACCAACAACTAACCTGCTCAACAACAGACATTTGTTTATCGTCTCCTAGCAACTGAACTGAAGCCATGTTCAAAGGCACTCTGTAAACACCATAACACAGTAACATGTTTCTAATGGAACCATTTGTAAGTCAGCATCAGGATCATGGTGGGTGATAGAGTGGGTTGTTCACATATCGTAAGGCTGATCCCGGCTCCAACTGTCCACATTCAAAGTGTCCTTCAGCAAGACACTGAACCCTACCTCACGGCAGCCTAATAAAGCAGTTCACTGCAGGTCGTACTAAGTATGGATGTAAAGCAGTGGCGTAAATATGGACGATGCAACCAGTGCAGCTGCACTGGGGCCCAGACGCCATCAGGGGCCCATGAAGGAAGAAGTGGCGCTGAGTGGCTGGTATGGGAGGAAGTAATGATCATTTGTCCCATTGATACCTGTCAGTCATGATGAGTCGCGCTGGTGTGAAGTGAGTTTTTTCTCCTTTCAGCAAGAAAAAAAAACAAGTGGATGATAATTGACAAGAAAACGTAGCTTCATGTTTAGCATTAGCCTAGCCTCTCTTGAGTGGCTGTGTGTGTGTGCGTGTGCATGCGTGTGTGTATGCGTGCCTGCGTGTAGCGTGCACGAGGTTCGCTTGTGTTTTGGGCAGGGGTGGGGGCACAAATAAAATATTTGCACCGGGGCTTATAGCCATGATGTTACGCTAGTGATGTAAAGCGATGATGTGCACGACAAACAAAAACAACAATACATACACCATTAACATTCAAATTCCAACAGAAAACTCCCACTGATACAAAATTACACACACAATTCATCATACATCATGGACTCATAGTCTTTCTGTTCCAAGATATTAGGTGTGTGTGTGTGTGTGTGTGTGTGCGCATGTGTGTGTTCACTCTCTCATTTTCCTCTATGTCCATCCTCCATGTTGTCTGGGTTTCAGTGCCAGTCGCCTGGTTTCAAACCTCCCTCTTCCTCGTATGAACAGGTTTCTCTCTCTGCTGCGTCTGAGCTGTGCTGCTATCAGCAGGTTGATTGACAGGTGGTGGGAATGATGTTATTGGTTTGAAATGGCCTGGGATATGATGATGAAAGTGTTTATTTGTTTTTTTTGTTTTCTTACTAGAAAATAAATATGATGAAACTTTGATATAACAATAAAAACAAATAGAGTTTTGTACAGGTCTGTGTTATACAGGTTGACTTTAGATGTGAAGCTGGACTGCTGGTGGAGACAGGGAGGTTTACCATGAAGACTGGAGGTCAGGGAAACAGAAATCCTGGGTCTGTCCAATTAAAACAAAATCCATCTACTGGCATCACAGGCTCACAATTTATTAGTGATGTTTTAATTGTTGTAAAAACACTTTCTGTTTTCTGTTTTTTTCTGATAATTTCTTTGCACTACATTTACTACATCTACTACTGAATTTAAGTCAGAGTGTGAAAATGTTTCTTGGCTGCTCACATGACTAAAAGCTTTAATAAACATAAACTCAGAGTATTTTTCCTGTACCTTAGGTTCACTCATCAATCATGTATATTTCAAAAATGTTATAAAATATTTTGCACCACATTTAAGTTCAGTTACAGTTTTCAAACACATGTCATTCAACAGGTACATAAAATAAATGAGTTGGATTTATCTACAGATCTACAGAATACAATAGGACACTTAAGATAAGATAAGATAAGATAAGATAAGATAAGATAAGATAAGATTTATTAATCCTTTATTAATGCCAAATTGCCAGTTTGTTGGTTTGGCTTTTTTCTAGAGGTTCAGACTCAAAGCACAGACAGAGACCATTATTCACTCACACAGGTGGTGATAAGCTAAGTTGGCCACAGCAATCCGGCGCTGGGTTAGCGCTCATCGCCTCTCCAACCACCAAACCATTCATTCAGCATTCATACAAGGCATACAAATTGTCTTGCATAAGGGCACACCAACAATGGCTGGGAGGAGTGGGAATTGAACCATTAACCCTTCGGTTGACAGACAGCCACTCTACCACTGCCGTCTAGATAGATAGATAGATAGAGAGATAGTGTGCAGGGCAGAGTGCTGGCATCACCAGTGTCTATAAACCAACCTTGAGATTATAGGACTGTTCCTGTGAGGATCTGGTGTTTGCAGGTGTGCATCAGTGGGTGTGGTCGGCTCTCCTCTGAGATGATGTGCTGCACCTGAGTGATGTGTCCTGACTCATCAGCAGCCTTCATGTACTCTGTGTGAACAGAGCCAGAGTGTTTTGTGTCTCCTGACAGTGAGCGGTCCTCCCTGGTCTAAGTTTGCTCTGGTCACATAGTTTTTCCTCCAGCTTCTCTTTCCTCCTGCCGCCTGTGAGAGTAACCACACCCCTGCACAGTCTGCCAGCTCAGGATCCTACTTTGGACTTTACTGATCAGGATGTTGTCTGACGCCTCTTTTTGTTTGGTCCCTTTTGATCATTTTTTGATCAATAATTTTTCCTTGGAAGTGCTTCAAGAATAAAGACAAACTGTTCAGCTCCAGGATTATGTAACAAGGAGGGAATATTGCACATTACAAAGACAATTGTAACACAAATATTGTACATGATAGAAATAACTGTAACCATGAATAAATAAATCTGGTTTTAAACAGCAGCTTCTACCACCATATCTTTAGTATAATATTATCTAATCTAATCATTTCTAAATGAATGTATGTATTCCTGGAGTGTAAATGGTTTCTTAGTAACTTGTAAAGTGGTTCAAAAGTTTTATCTGTTTCAACAACCTTTAATGTTTTGTAATCAAAAGCGGTAAAATCCATGCAGTGCATTAAAAATCTCTCTTGAAAACTGGATTCAAAGACAGAGCAGCCTTCAAAACAAGAGTGAACACAACAGAGAGGAGTGCTGCCTTCAATTCATGGCGATAACCTACAAAATCAAAGCCCCTTCCTGAAAGCAAGGAGACGAGAGCTAGACAACACAAACTGCATCACACACAACATCACACACTGTATCACACACAGCATCACACAGCATAGGAGGGCAGTACAGTGCACTATGACTTCAAACCCAGGATGCCTTTTGACTGTCCTTGTGCCTGACATGATGTAAACCTGCCACAGAGCAGTGTAAGGACTCTGGGAGCCACTCGCCACTTATTACAGCACTGACTGAGCCTCTGACAGGACAGATACTGAAACACACACAGTGAAGGTGGTGACTGGCAGTGTGTATGCAGCAGCTCCTGATGAGCGAGGGATGAAAAGGAGGGGAAGACAGGACCAGGAGGGGACATAACGATGGGGTGACTGGTACATGGAGGTGGGGCCGGAGGCTGATTTGAATGCATCCTCTTCGCCTCAGCATGATCCACAAAGGGATGGTTAATACCACTTGTCAAACGCTCTTTTTCATGCAGAGGTGTGGAGAGCGTGACCCAGCTTACAGTACAGTCGACAAAGTGTGTGAAAGCATGTGTGTGCATTTGAATGTGTGATAATGTGTGCTAATGTGCAGTGCTGTCTGTGTTGGACCAGGAAGTAGGAAAATCATGGAGTTGGTATGCTGGACAGAGCCATCATACAACCAGGGGCACCGCTGATCTCTGACACTTAGCTGCTGTCTGATGGAGGTGGAGGGCTGACCAGGAGGTTTAACAATAAAAAATCTGTTTAACATTAACACTCGATGTGATCAAATGATGACCGGACACCAAATGCAGCCTGGGGGGAAAATGGGTCAATCAATTAAACTAGTGCACCTGTAAATATGTCACTATAATAAACTGCCCCCATATTTTAAAGAGGACTTGTTCTTCTCTTGCATGTTTTCTTTTAAGCTCAGTTTTCCAGTGTTGGGTGTTCAGACTACAACATGGTCAGAGGTTCAGATCCTGAGGTTAAGAGATGTTGCAGTGATCTCTGAGATAAAGCTCTGAGTCTGCAGCCTGATGGAGACTCTCGGTTTCACACTCTGTGCTGAGGCTGAAAGTCTGATGGAGTAATGTTGGACTTTTACGAAGCTGTTTTGAAAAAAGACGTCAGATCACAGTTGCCATGGTAACTAAACACATGCTCAAATCCTCCATTCCTCAATATTTTCAGATTTAGATTTTGGGGTCAAAACAGCTCGTTTCAGGCAGAGGATGAAATGAGGGACTGAATAAATGAATCCTATCTAATGGGTATAATAGGGAGGTGTTTAGTATGGAATCACAGGAGTGCCATAATAAATAGGAAATAAATGTGGAAATATAAAGCAAATCAATAAAAGAATCAATAATAAAAAATAACAAATGTAGCAATATTCTTTTTCCGTTTTGCTTTTTCCATTTTGTCTTTGCCTTTACCTAATAGCTCAAGTTGTCAATCAAATAGCTGTGGGCGGGTCTTTCTGTCCAGGATGACTAGTCCATACCTGATCACACGATTCCTGCTGGACAGTGGTAGCTCTGGATACATGTTAGCTCTCAGCGCGGGCGACAGGAAGCAGCGTCACGGACAGGAAGTAACGTCTTTTTCGCGCCATTGATCAGAAACGTCCCGCGAAAGTCCGAAAACGTACAATGGAGTCCTCAATATCTAAACTTCTAGAGAAGTGGCCACTTGTACGTTTTGGGAAAAAGCAAAAGGAAAATGGAAAAAGAATATCACTACATTTGTTTGTTTTTTTCATTATTGATTCTTTTATTGATTGTCTTTATATTTCCATATTCATTTCCTATTTATTATGGCACTCCTGTGATTCCATAGTTTAGGACCCTAATAGCTAATCACCATGCATGTCCCCTAGTGCTGATTAATACGATTAATACCTTTGTTTTCAGAGATATAGCAACAATAAAACAATGTAAAAACAATGTATACAATACACACAACAATAGCAAGACACCATTTACATGAGTCACCACTGTCGGGACATTTATTGGAAATATATTGGCATTATATTTCAATCTAAATAAATACATTTCTAGAAAACAATTATGGTAAATATGACAATAAGACTTCCTACATATGCTGACATTCACTGTGAAGCTTGTCGGCAGGTTTGTATTGAAGAGATAAAACATTTGTAAAATGAATAAAGCTGCATCAAGAAGCTTCTGACAAAGCAGAGCTGTCATGATAAATACATAATGACAGGATTATGTTTGTGAATGAGTGAGTGACTGAGGCTGTGTGTGTGTGTGTGTGTGTGTGTGTGTGTGTGTGTGTGTGTGTGTGTGATCCACAGTCCTCGGCCCACGGAGTTGCTGATGGAAATAAACTGAACC
>OOFC01033573.1:0-15995 GCA_900323345.1 Pseudochromis fuscus | reverse complement strand
CAAGTACGACCGACACCAAGAAGTTCAGGAAAGCTGCTCTCAGTTATGACATCATTGTAAACAGCTGTCACTGTGTGTGTGTGTGTGTGTGTGTGTGTGTGTGTGTGTGTGTGTGTGTGTGCGTGTGTGTGTGTGTGTGTGTGTGATCCACAGTCCTCGGCCCACGGAGTTGCTGATGGAAATAAACTGAACCAACACAAACTGCCTCAGAGTCTTTTGTGCAATTGAAGCTGAAAGTTAAACAACAACAGATTCTTGTTGTCAGAGAAATGAGAGTTCACTCAGTCACAGCTCGGTAAGAGTTAAAAATGTTCTGAATTTCATCTTACTGAGTTTTTAACAAAGTGTTTTGTTTTGTTTTTTACCGTCACTGTTTTTCCCCTTTATTCAAAGTCGGGAACAAGCTTTTTTGTTTCAGTTAATTTTCAGTATGTATTTAATTCCAGAGAGAAGCTTATGAATTATTTATTGAAGTCCTAGAGACACCTTATTGCCTGTTTCTTTGTGGTTTGTTGTGTGGTATTTTTATTCATTGATTTTCTCTGAGTGTAATTTCTGTTCACTAATAATTGAAGGTGTTTTGCTTGGATTTCTTTCTTTTTTTTATTTTTTTTTATTTTGGTTTAATTAAGATTTTATTTCCAATATTTAGATTTGTTTTGCACACCTACAACTACTTTGATATTACTCTTTTAGTTGCCTTTTGTTTCACTGTGGTTCACAGCGACCACGATTATTGTAATAAAATAACTTTTGAATCCACAGCTGTCAGCCTCCTGTCAGGCTCCTGCATCATTCCTGAGCACTGCACTTAAAATGAATAACTTTTGAACTATGATCTATGCAAAACATCTCTAGAGGAGATCAGGACAATAAATATGAAGCTGGAAAACAGCACAACAACAGGTCCTCTTTAAAGAAACTCTTCAGCCTAAAAGTAAAAGAGTTTAACACTGTTAAACTGTTTTGACACTCGTCTGGACCTTTTCAAGTGTAATAAGTTTGATTTCACTCCAAGCCTCCATCCTCCAGACTTCTGGAGCTAATCACACGTACAGCAGAGGCAGGGGGGAGGTGAGAGGACAGATGCATTTAAGATCATGGCTGCTCACACTTTTCTCTTTGGACTTAGACCCAGACAGAGGGCAGTGAAGTCCAGCTCTGCAGGCTGCATTAAAAACTCTCTCTACTCCTAATGCATTGCCAACAGCAGCGTTTACTTAAAGCACTGCTCTGCTTTGATAAAATAACTCAGGTGTGCTCACAGATTTCCTGGGTGATGAGTGATCATCATATTTGTGCCTCATCCCTGATCTCAGGTCACTGCTGTGTTTTGTTTTGCTGAGTCTTTAGCTGCTGTCGAGTCACTCCCACTAACTGGTTGCAGCACTTAGCATTCCTCCCATCAACACTCAGTGCAGCCGGCTCTGCTTAAATTCATGGTTATCATGCTGCACACAAAAGCTTTTGTCCTTCCTGGGCCACCCTAGTCTCACTGTGGAAACACCTCCTCAGGCTCCTCTCTTATTTCTCCATTATGAGATATGACCTTCTCTTCCCTTTTATTGCTGATGCAATTTTGTTATGATTTTGTTTGTTTTTGCTTTTTGTCTGCAACAGTTGGGATGGCAGACTGATTTAACGTATACTGTGGAGGAAGGTGGTGTTTTAATACATGCAGCCTGGGTAATAGCAAAGTTGTATACTTTAGTTTTCCTGTGTCATGATCACAAGTTGTTATTTGTGTTGCATCCTGGGAAACAGATGGATGCCAGTTAACAGTCACAACAGGATGTCAGTGGTTTAGGTCTGATTTTGGCTCCTGGTGTAGCCGCTCAAATGCTGTCATTAATAATTTGATATAAGTGTAGTTCTGCAGGGTTTTTTAATTAAAATTTGAATTGTTTGCATAAAGCAGACATTGTTTTGAAGGTCATCGTTGTCTGTACTGTGGCTTTCTTCACTGTGTCTGCCACTGATATTACAAAACAAGGAGGTGTTAGCCTGCAGCAATTATGAATATTTATTTTATGTTTTATCTCATTCATCCGTGCTGATGCAGAGGCTGTCACTGTTTCTACTTTACACTCTCTGTAATGCTCAGCTCATTATGTCTTTATTCTGGGAACCATAGTAAAACTTGATCCTGTTTGAGTTTATGGAGCCTCATTCATCACTGCAGGAGCCAGTGTGCGAGTAAACACACAGATTTATATTTTATTACACCCCTGACAAAACACACCCATAGTTTGTACAAACAAGCCCAAAGTGGTAGTGTGCAATCAATGCTGATTGGACGTTAGCAACATAAATGCCTCTGATCTGTTTTGGGTGTGTTGAAGTGGCAGTGAAACAGCATCTAACCTGTGTATCATGATGTGTTTCTGATAAAAACAGGATGTGTCTGCAGGGTGAAATGTTTGGAGCAGTTTAATTGAACCATTGAAACACAACCAAACCCCAGAGCTAGTGAAATATCTCAACACCACTTTATTTATAGAGCACTTTAAGAAACAGCATGGCGGCCAAAGCGCTGATCACACAACATCAGCACCACGTAGGACAGCATCTCTGCAACAAGACGCCACTACACAGCTCCTGTAGGTCGCAGCTGACTCCAACATCAAACCTGCTGAACACCATCCATCCAACTGATGTTTGTTTATCGTCACCTAGCAACAGAAACAAAGTGATGCTCAATAAAGACTTAGACTATAATAATAAAGGTTCGTACCACAGTGCTAATGAATCAGTACAAGTTTTTATTTTGTCTTCAAACATTAAGATCACTTCCTGTATCTGACAGATAATCTCTTTAAGAACTTCCTCAAAACAAATTCAAGAAAAAACTGACAAGGGCATTGTTGAATTCAACCTACTTACCCCGTTATCAATACGACCTCAGTGCTGCTGCTGATGCTGTGACTGATGAAAAACACATTAAAGCTGCTGCTGAGTAGGTTCAATTGAGTTCTATGAAAAAAACAAACAGGGTATAAATACAAAACTGGAGAAATAGCACATTTTTCTCAGTTTCTGATTTCTATTCAGGTTCATACAGTACTTTGCTTATGGGGAGCGCTCTTTGATCTGCAGGTACATTCATATATTGCATGTGTGCATCCTCTGTTAGACCATCGCAGCTCATAATCACATTTATCCAAATTTTTATGGACTACAGCCAAACATAGAAAAGCTGCAGCAGATGCATTTATCTTTATGAGTTGATGAGTCAAACAAATGCTGTTTGTAAAGAAATGTTCATGCTTATAATAAACAGTTTTATCTTCTTTAAGTGATCAACAGTTATCATTATCATTCTTAAAAAGTAGGTAAATTCAGTAAACACAGAATGTCTATGATGTCATCAAATTAAATCTTATGGAGAAGACTGACATCAATCATACAGCAGATTCATATTACTGACTTGTGCCCAACTTGTTGAGCTTTACAGAATTGCAACAAGCCTTTATTTTGAAATAGAAAAAAACCATCCACACCATGGGAAGCTTCAATGCTTGTCAGAGGTCAAGGATTAAAGTCGACATGTAACGGTGAAGAAGGATTTCATGGACATCATGGGCTGAATTTCACAAATCATCATCTTACAAATGCTGTTGTATGTGTAAACAGTTTGATGTTATTATGGTGCAGCAGGAAATTTGACCCAATAACATGAGGCAGGGACAGGTGGAAAGGCAAAAAGGTTCATTTTAATAATAAAATAAAACATAGAGAAGGACAGAAGGGGCACAGATGGTGCTGCAGGGAGAGGCAGGATAACCAATGAAGACCAAATCAAATTAATCTAAAAATAGGAAAACTAATACTGGAGATATGGGTGAAACTAATCTGGACAGACGACTACAAACATTTAGAAGCAGGTATAACATTTTTTAAAAAAATCAAATCAACATGACACAGAGGTGAATAAATCTAAAATAAATACATAAATAAAAATAACCTGAACAACAACACCAACCGCTCTGAGGTGAGGTGGAGATGTGGAGGAGCAAACATGGTCTGAAAGGCAGAATATGGAGGAGGTAAAGATCTGGGCAGAGGGTTCAGAGACAGCAGCCTGAAGACCCTGTGCTCTGTTTTATCAAGGATGTAGCAGCAGGAGGTAACTTTGTCCAAATTTTCCCAGAATGCATTTCACAACAACAAGCTTGTTGTGCTGGAAACTTCCCAACTCTTCTGAAGCTATAATCTTCAAAGTGCGGCTGTAGCTGTGTCGCAGGAAGATTGTTTTTCAGTGAACAAGTAATTGTTTCTACTTCAAATCTGTCATTGATTCATCACGTTAGAGCCGATTTGAACATTTGCTGAGATGTTTGCAGATGTGAGGTCCTGGTCGTCAGTGATCATGGTCCCTGCAGAGACCAACCTGCTCTGAGCTGCTGCCTCTCATGTGGCTGTTGTGGTTAACCAGGGGGTTTGTTTCTGATTCAACTTTAATGTTTGTTTAAACTACTACGACTTCAGATTGATTTTTTTCCTGATTGTTTTGGTCCATGTTTTACAAACTTGTTACCATTGTGTTACTTCCTTTGCAATTTTAAAATTAATTTGTTTGGATATTTTTAAAAAAGGAGTACGGTGGTGCAGTGAGTAGCACTGTCACCTCACAGCAGGTGTTCACATTCACTCCTTTCTGTGTGGAGTTTGCAGGTCCTCCCTGTGCATGTGTTGGTTTTCTGCAGGTCCTCCAGTTTCCCCCACAGTCCACAGACACATGCTGATTATTCTAAATTGACCTGAATGGTTGTGTGTTTTAGCCCTGTTGATAGGCTGGTGACTTGTCCAGAGTGTCCCCTGCCTCTCGCCCGTTGCCAGTTTGGACAGACTCCAGCAGACCCCCGTGACCCAGTTAGGATGAACAGGTACAGAAGACTGACTGACTGAAACACAGGTAAAGGTAAAATGCTGGTGGACTGTAGAGATGAGCTGTGATATCATCAAGTACAGAGTCTACACTGCTGAGTGTAGTGTAGTTGGCTTTGAGAAATGTCCATCCTCACTTCAGCGTTCAAAAAACACGATGACCAAATACCAGTCTCTTGATTTCACTTGTTTTAATGTTAAAGTGGGAGGTGTGTTAAAGGGCCTGTGGAAGCCAAGAAAGTGATAACAGCTGATAAGGTAATAAATTTGCCCTTGTTGAAATGTAATAGGCCAATAACCTAATAAAAGTCCTGAACCGGTAATGTAATAACTGTTGGACAATAACGTAATGATTTATTACATTATCGGCTCAGTTTTTACGTTTGCAAAGTTTTTTTTCTTTTCCCAGGTCAATAACGTAATAAGCAAAATAAACAAAAATTATTACGTTATCGGTTCAGGACTTTTATTACATTATGGGCCAGTTATTATGTTATTGGCCTATTACATTTCAAAAAGGGCAAATTTATTACGTTATCTGCTCTTATTACATTATTGGCTTCAACAGGGCTGCCATCAAATTTGAAGTTGAGTGAAAAAATACAATTTGTTCCTCTAATGTCATTAAATGTTGCCTTGATTAGATATCTCTCGGGTAATTTTGCTTTTTTTTAATTGAATTGTTAAAAAGTAAAAAATAATTACAAACATCTGTTCATGTGAATCTATCTAAACTTAAACATCCATTTCACCACAACAAATATGGTATGTTATGATAAATATGTCTTTGATTTGAATTAATATACATTTGATTACATTTTTAGTTATTTAAACTTTTATTATACCTAATCACTCAAAATCATGCTCAGCAAAGCTCAACATAATGTCACTTGCCAAAAGAAACATGAGAAAAAACAATAACATTCAACAAATGTCAGCATGTATCTGTGCAGGTATTTGGCCAACAGTTGAAACCAAGATGTAATCTTTTTCCTGCATCCTCTTTTTTTTCCCCAAAAAGCATCATGAATTATTTTATTACGACCAGCATGATATTAGATACATTTAGTATAAAATGTTCTGTCCTATATGTCTTTGTTAGATTTAAAATGTGTCACAATAAGATGCAAGTGTTGAAATGAATAACATGTCATTTACCTGCTGATTACAGAATCATAAGAGCAACAAATCTTGGGTTTTGCCTCCATGTATTTAACTCACAAAGTGGTTGAAAGAAAAACATGTTGTGTTGTTTGATAGCATGCACTTCTTCCACATTCTGCAAAATAAAGATCATTTTAAATGTATCTGACTGCTCCATAGTCAGTAACATTTCACACAAACTGAAACACACAATTTGCTTTAACTATTTTTGAGATGAGATAAAATAAGTGTGTAAAATTATCTGACAACAGAAACCAGATTATAGATTCAGTAGTAACAGGAATAATGTTTCCGCCCGGTTTCGAACCGGGGACCTTTCGCGTGTGAGGCGAACGTGATAACCACTACACTACGGAAACCACGTCATGACATTTTTACTGTTACAATTTGTTGGCGAACGGAAGGAGGATTTCTTCTATAGCAAATTGTCGGTAGGTTTATACAGTAGATTTTTTATTTATTTTTATTTTTTTTTAAAGGTAGATTTAGACTTTTAATCTCTGATCTGAAAGAATTTAATCTGATTATGAAAAAAAAATGTAAACGTAGGTATTATGTGAGGAACTCAGCTCATTTTCATTTGGGAATTTGATTATTTTCTTCTTTTCTATCTTTGTAAACAAAACAAGCTGCATGAAAAAGTGTACATCATCACACTTCCACCTTGATTTCTTTTAATCAGTTCATTTATTTTGGGCCTGGTTGTTAAAGTGGGACTGTGAGACACTACAAGTGGTGTGATGTAAAATATTCCTACAGATGACTCTTGATGATTCTTCATGAGTCTGATGAAAACTGACTTCAACCTTGATGTCTGTTTTGTTTTTTTAACTCTCTATACTTTTATCTGCTTTTATCTTGGCATATCTCTTGATTTCCTTAAAGGATGTGTTTTTGTCCTTTAAGGAACTAAACATAAACAAAACAGGCAAAGTATTTGTAGTTGCTTGAAAAAAAAAATCCTTTGGCTGCCAAAAATAACAATAAAAAAGCTTTTACCGTGTTAACTCCACAGGGTTTGATCTCCTCGTTAAAGCAGAGACTGAAAAGTTTTTCTGTAATTTCTATGACTTTAGTGTCATCTTCATTTTTTAAACATGTTACTAAATTGAGCCAGACTGTTACCTGAGACAGTGTTGAGCAGCTTTGGTGTTATTAGTTTTTAACAATTCCAAAATGAAGTAAATGCACCACTTTTGTTTCTAATCAAAGGTACATACCACTGAAAGCAATGACATAGTGTAATTGTTTTTGGATATCAGAGGCATGAGCTACACTGGCACACTTACCTAAGTCCAATGACCTCTGAACTCTTGTTAAAACACCTCTGGTCCTGAAGGATGTGCACAACACTAAACACAACAGCTGTGGGCAACACTACAGCAGGGAAACAGCAACCAGGAGAAGATACTGTGGAAGGAGTCCACATCAGGAGGGAGGTGATCAAAGAGGAGCCAGTGGAGAGCCACAGGAAGATCAAGGACAACATTCACACCCAGCATCAGAGGCCATGTCTGGACAGAGACAGGGTTACTGTTTCACCAACATATAAGACAATCCATCATCACCCACATCAGTGGTGGTAAACTGAATGTACTGCTGCATAATGTCACTGAGGAGTGAAATACGTCATGTTAGGATAATGTATATTCCTAGCAAGCTTCAATACAAGCTGATGTTTAACTGTTAACTGTGTTGCATTTGGTACTAGTTGGTGCGCTGATCCAGTTTCTGAGTAGTCTCACAGAGTCAAGTGGTCATTGGAAAGTGGTGTCATCAGTCTGGGACATCAGGAAGGACAATGTACTGAACCGGGACTGGCACACCATCTGCGGTTTTTTGCACACTCCATATATTGAATGTCTGTCTTGAATTCTTGGGCAATCTGTTCAGTATTTGTTGAGCTATTTCAGCCCAAATGATCAAAATGGTGGAGCAACCAATCAGAAAGAAGGAAAATAACCACGAGACTTCCACTTGCACCCTCCAGCCTCTGCCAGTTGTTACTGCTTTCTTCTGATTTATTAATGCTGTTATAATTCCTCTGACCTCTGTCTGGTGTGATTGATGCAGTGGGTTTTATGGTGATCTTATGTTGAGCATGTAGGCTGATTTGTGTGTTTTTGCTGATTGTGGCTGCTTATCAGTGGTCCCAGGTCTGTCCTTGTCCTCTGCAGTCATGACCATGGCCTGCTGACCGCTGGCACTACACAAGCTCTGTGAGTGTGTCTGTATGTGTGTGTAGTGAAATAGCCCATGTCCACCAGACTCCACCCCTTCAGAGTGCAGCCAGTGGTTATAAAGCAGAGTTGCAGTCGAATCAATGCGCTAATTAACAGTCGAGCCTCTGTCCATACTTTTATCTCGTATCTGTCCAGATAAGAAAATGGATTCCTTATCAACTCACGACATCCATGCCTTCTAAAGTTTGGAGGGGATAGCCATTGTTGGCAGTACAAGGTGCTCTAATGAAAACACAGCTGTTGGTGATGTTTCAGCCACAGAGGAAGCAGATCTGTGCTCAGGGCCAGTCTCTGATCACTGATGTCTGCACCAGTGTGATCGAGATATTCAGTGAGAGTAGCAAATATAAATCTACACATGACCACACTGTATTAATCTGTTTAACTTGTGTGTTCATGTCTAAACACTGTGGAAACAGCCTTTGTGCTTAATGGGTGACTTAGTGCTGTCTCTCCATCAACTAATATGATTAGATGTATTTATTTTATCTTAAAAGGAGAGAGAGAGCTGGTGCCCACAGAAGAAGATATTCAAACTTCTGGTTTCCTCAGTGGGTCAAGATAATACAAGGAATCAGGCCCTGTGGATTTCATTGTAGTAACTTGAATACATTTCAGCTTTCATCCAAGGGGCTTCTTCAGGGCTGACAGACTGAGGAAGACATTGAACCTCTACATTGAACCTATACATCTTCAGAGGAGCAGCACTGAGCTGCTGTTTCAGGTATGTGGACCCACTGACCTATCAGTTCTTTTCAAACATGAGCTCCCCACTGAGGTCCTGTGAACCTTGATGCACCAGCAGTCAGTGTGTCTCTGAGGAGACTTCTAGAAAACAGCGAAATCCTTTGGCTTTTCCTGCTGAGTAGATATAGATTCTCAGTGCAGCTCATAGAAGAAAGGTTTTATTTTAGTTCAAGCTGACATGAGCTATAATGTATGTCAGCATTTTTACAAACTCTTAATGCAAGGTGATGAATGCCACAACAAAAAAAACGGAAATATGTATGTTTTACCTCCTTATGTTACCACCTCATGTCACAGCAGGGGACTGAAAACTTGTCCAACATGTTACTTAGGGGAATTTCACCCCCAGAACAGACAAAGTCATAGGTTCAAATAATCCACATGGACAGTGAACATGTTCCAGTAAAAAGTTTAAAATAACATAAGGCTAAAATGTAATGAACACGAGGGCTACAGTTGGTGCTTGGTTAAGAGGAGCAAAGGAAAATGGCAGAGCTGGGGGCAGGGAGCCAAACAGAAAGGGGAAGGGTCTGCAGCCACAGCCATGACAAGTAAATACAGGAAATCATAAAGCAAACAGCAGCACCAGTGCAGACTGCAGCACCTGTACAACAGAGAAAAAGGGGTTTAGTAAAAACAGGCCACAGTGCGAGACATCACTGCTGTCAGAGAGCATTGGTCAGTTCATCATTTAAACTTCATTCAAGAGCTAATGACAAAACAAAATAATTAAATCTAAGCAATACAAACTTACAAGCTCTGCAGAAGCCTGGTAACAATCTTGATCATTGAATCAGGTGTGTAGGAAGAGGGACACATCTAAAACATGCAGGATAGCGGCCCTCAAGGACCAGGATTGAGTACCTCTGCTCTACAGGTTGAGGGTCAGGCTCAGCTCTGAGGAAGATCTGGAGCTGGAACAGGAAGGGCTAAGCCGAGGCCCAGGGCCTGAACCGGCCCAGGAGAGCGATGGTCAAAACAGAAGAAAAACACAAACAGCCAAAAACAGAAACCAAGCAGAAAAAGCAGAGCAGGCTGTGGAGGCTGCCGACAGCAGCAGCAGCAGTGGCCCCGACAGGCCACGCACTAGACTGCAGCCTCCAAATGAAAAAACAAATACTGATAATAATTACAATGTCAAAAAACAAAAGTTTATAATGTGCTGCCAGACATACTGCAGGAGGCGTCACTGAAGACAGGAGGAGGAGGAGCTGACACTGCAGCAGAAACATGCACAGCAGCAATCAGCTGCAAGGCATCTGACAACAACAAGGAGACACTTACCAGGTGGACCGGTGGTGGGGGGGGATCTGTCCCTCCCGACCTCAAGACGTAGTCGCACTACAATGAGTAAAAGACCAATGTCACTAAGGTGCATGACAACCTCCACCTCACACTGTATGTTCCAACCTGAAACTAATTAAATATATTGTACAGATGTTTTTACATTTAAGCAAAGTTTACCTACAAAGATGCAAATGTTACTTTCACTACTCTGTGTAATTATGATTAATACTTCATCACTTATTCCTCCCCCTGAGCTGCTGGCCTCAGCTTCTGGGCCAAGAAGAGGATCACATTTCCCTCATTATGCAAAATTACCATCATATTGTTGTCATAGCAATGAACCCAATTGATTCATTGTTAGACAGAGAGCACTTGAAGCTGTGAGTCACATTTGCAAACCACCATTAGCAAGTGAAGAGGAATCAACTACAGTCAAGTGTCCACAGCGTCACCATCTGTGGGCAAACTGAAAACTAGATGGAAATGGAAACAAAAGACTCAACCCCACCTGCAAAGCTGCCTCTCAGCACACAGATGATTTGGTCATCTTCAACCTCCACCTGAGAGGAAGAAATGTTCACCCATGATCAGCAGCCCAGACACCAGGATAATGTGTATGACAGGTTTTTATCACTGGAAGGACAGAGGTTTGTAAGTGGGTGATGGCAGCAACTGATTATTAGAGAGGCCGAGCTCCTCAGCAGGAGGGTATCCTGTGGTGAAGGACCCCCTCAGTCTTCTTCTCTTTTCCCCATTAAGTGCATCAAACTCTAAGCCTTTCCATTGTTCTCTAGGTTTTTATATGATGGTATAATCCTTTAAAGAGAGTGAGTAAAGCACTAAAGCCTCATAGTTGTTGATTCAGAAAGATTTGCAGTAAGCCTTCATACCAGCTTGATCTGTTTTTATATTTGATCATTACTCACATTCACTTTTCTTTCAGCTTTCAGAGGTGTTGATTTAGCTGCAGCAAATATGTTGCTATTAGCCTGTATTTTAAATTCCCGACATTTGTTAAGAGTTTGTTGTTAATCTGGGAAATATTCAGCTCTAGACCTGTCTGCATGATGATCTGTGCTAATGCTGCACCTGTTACATCAACATGTTCAGAGCAAGACCCCTGGGTGAAATTACCAAGATGATACCCACTGTTGTTAACACTTCACTGTGGTTGTTGGCGGGGTCACCCCTATGTTCCCCAGGTCCGTTGTTCCCCAGGTCCGTTGTTCCCCTGGTCCGCTGTTCCCAGGTCCGATGTTCCCGGGTCCGCTGTTCACCCGGGGAACATCGTTACCTCCACACGCCAGAGGGTCCGCTGTTCCCCAGCAGCGCAGATAAATGCTTTGATTTGGTGTATTCTTTGACACGAAACAGCTCAATATCCCAGGTATAAAGAGAAGCGCCGCAGTCGTGGATCTGTAGCTGCAGAGTTGCGGCCCAGTAAAAGCTTTATGCAATTCACTGGTCTCCACATCTGCAGTCATTGCCGCTGGGGTCACAGAAATGACACATGCCGCTTAATTCAGTCCAGAAGCCGTCCGCCCGAGACCGTCTATAGAGCGGCAGTGATGCAACATATGTTTTGCATATTCATAGAGCTTCACGACAGAGAGCAGACAAGAAAAAGCGTATAGGCTCAGCGGCAGCACCGGGGGAACATCGGGACTTCCCTGGTCTTATAGGTCCCGGTGTTCCTCAGTACCGCTGTTCCCCAAAACCTCCATAAGGGAAACAGCGGCGCCGGGGAACAACGGGACTTTTTTACAGTGCAGGTACCGATGTTCCCCAGACCGTAGAAGTGGGGGAACAACGGACCCGGGGAACAACGGACCCGGGGAACATCGGTACGCACCCGTGTTTGGCTGTGTTGGTAACTTTAACCCTCATGTTGTGTTCTGGCCAAATGTGACTGATTTAAATCAGTTTTATCTGTGAAAACCATAGTTAATTTAATCAGACTGAGCTAAGTCTCCATGACTTAGTCCACAAAGATTTCAGCACACAAAATAAATTATATTAATTTGTATACAGTTTTTATTCATGTTTTTTACACTGCAGTGTTCCCGGTCAACAATGAGCGGTCATTAGAAATGAATGGGGAACTACAAATACAGTCTCCAATCGACGGGACTGGCTCAGTGGTAGAGCGGCCGTCTACCAACTGAAGGGTTGGTGGTTCGAGTCCCGCTCCACTGTCAGCGTGTCCTTGGGCAAGACACTTTACACTTTACACCTTGCCCTGCATGAATGATGGATGAATGGGTTGGTGGCGGTCGGAGAGGGCGCAAATTAGCAAATTAGCAGCCACGCCTCCATCAGTCTGCCCCAGGGCAGCTGTGGCTCTGGAATTCCAGAGAAAAGCGCCATATAAATCCAAACCATCATTACTATTATTACAATTTGTGTAAAAGAAGCACACCAAAAACAGAGCACACACACACACACACACACACACATTAGCATTAGTAATGAGGACCAAGTTTTATAACACATGAAAAAATCAATGTTTACAGTCTTGTTGGCTCACACAGTTTTACATTTCTTGAGTTGAATCATGTTTGGACCATGTCCACTGGAGACTCTGCAGAAATCTGGGAATCATGATACATAGCGACTACATTTCAATATACTTTCCATAATTCACACTGATTCCATTAAGACTTCTGGGGACCATGTTCAAACTATAAATCATTTATGTGATTTGATCCCTTGGTTATCACACTGCAATGAATCACAGAGTTCATTGTAAAGAGGACAAAGCTTATACAACCAATACAGTAATATTCAACAACTGGACTGATTGATCCAGGGTGGTTACAATGAGGAAGCAGCTGTGTGCTCCTTGGTGTGAGACTAACATCACTGTCTTCAGATGTAGTATCTGGAACATGCTCATTGGCTGACACCACTTCTGACATAGGATCATATAACTCATCAGAGTCTTCAAAATGAGCGTCTCATCTGACAATCCATGAAGAAATAGACAAAATATTTAACAAAATAACAAAATTCTCCAAACCATTATATCACACTGACCCAACAGTTCAATGTATCAGCAAACATTTCTGATCAAAGTAAAAGTACAAATGTTTTTACAGTATCTTATCTACAGTAATTTCACATACTTGCAGTTGCCCGTGGAGATTGCAAGGCAAACAGGCAAAGGTGTGGAGTTCAATCTGAGGCTTTTTTTCATTCTACAGTTTGGGCGCCTGTGGTCATCATTGACCAGCCACCCACATGAGCCAGCACCCCTTGATGCATCAACACCTGTAGAAAATGGGAAAAGGGGAAAAGTGAGAAGTCAGGTTTTGTTTTTATGATCAAACCTGAACAGCAGTGCTTTTGAGTGAAGAAATGTCAGATAAAATTTAATATTTTCAGACTTCTCCAGGTATTTTATTTAGACGCGAGTGATAATGAACTCAGCCCACTCTGTTTTCTGAAAGCTTTACAAAAGAGCAGCAGAGAGACACTCTGTAACTGCTTTTTGAGTGTTTCACTTTCTGGTCCGTTTATTTTGGGGGGAAAGTTTTCTGCAGACCATTAACCACTGATTAAACAATGAACACTAACGGAGTCTTAACCTCTGACCTTCAGTCTTACCACCATGTTTCCCTGCACCCATGAATGCAGCACAGTCTGGGTGGTAAATCCTCCCTGGTCTCAGAGATTCTGCCTCATATATGAGGTCTCACACATCCTGCAAGACAAAAAATACAGAACAGACATTTCAACAGGACACAACAGATTATTATACTGCTCCAAAAATGGGATTCTAGAAAAATATATTCAATAATCAGTAGCAATGATATATTTGTTTTCATTTATCATCATGAAAGTGCATACTTCTGACTGAGCTGTGTCGTTACCTTGTCATTGTTACAGACTGATAGACTTGGATTCAAGGGAGAATTAAATTCTGTTGTTGACTGCCATAAATGATGACATTAAATTATCTTCCCTCTTCGTCACTTGATTTCATTGATAGTTGATAAGCTGAGGTTTTTGTATTGGCAGGTTAACGAGCACCACATCTGAAGCCAGCTTATCTTTTACAGCACTGCAAAGAAAATATTTAACAGGCCTTGAAACATTTGTAATACAATTTTGTGAGAGACTATTTCATTCATTTTATTTTTTCTTCCAACACAACACAATGATGATAATGCCTGTATATCATGGAACACAAAACTTCTCATGTTTCTGTGATTGTACTTATTTTGGGGTTTGATAATGATATATGTGGATTTTGTGGCCTTGATATACATTAATCAACACATGATGGCAGAGGCTGTGTTCTTTTATCCAAATCTAATCCATCATTGACTGGTTATAGTAACAAATTCTTCAAATTTCCAAATTCAGAATTTCCACTGCTCTTGACTGTGGGTGTTCAAACTCAGACTGCATTAAATAATAAAACAGCAAGTCTGGCTTTATTCCAACCCAAACCCTTTCACATAAACATAAATTAATGAAATTAACACATCACTACTACATACTATTAACCTGTCCTGTCTCTCCCTTACTCTGTCTTCGTCCTCTCTGTCCTCAAAAAGTCTCTGCAGGTCTCTGGAGCTGCCTGTCTCTGATCCATGGAGCTGTGTGGGTCTGGGGTCTGGCTGACCAGTCCATCCACTGTCGGTGTCTAGAAGTGCTGCTCATGGGTGGGGATCCCTCTCTCACTCTGACTGTGATGGCATCACAAGGCCTTGACATTGTGATGTAAAGTACCTTGATGTAATTTCAATTATGATTTGACGGTACATCTATAAAATTGAATTCTATCCATTAGAATATGTAACATGTTCTATATGTGATCAGGTAAAATGATGCCTGGATGCATCATGAAAAACATGAAGTATCATTTGGAGGATTCAGGATTTTTCACTTTTGCAGGTTACTGGCACACACTCCTGTACGAGGAAGATGGCACATAGACTCATGGTGGTGTTTTTCACTATCTTAGAGGTGTCAGGGTATAATGGAGGTGTGTATGGATGGAGGTGAATCCAGGATGGAAGCAGATGGAGTTTTTCAAGACGAGGCTATTCCTGGAGGAGTCGGGGAAAGCCATGCTGGCTGCCCCCTTTCAACAATGCCAACACCTTCCATGAACCGCGGTGTTACATTCTCCTGGGAATGTAATCTATATTGATGTGTGTGTGCTGCTCCTCAGGCTCTGAAGGCCTCAGCTCCAGGTCCTCCCCCTTCTGCAGACCACAGCTGAAGCATGCAGCCAATCACTGAAGCACGTGCTCAAGAGTGCAGGGAGTCACATTCCCTCTCTGCCTCACCTGACGAGGACTGCCTGCTCTGAGTATGCTCTTTGGCACTTTTTTTTATCTCTCCATCAACATTTTTTCTTCATGTCCCTTGAAGACAGTGCTTCTTTTTTTGGTTTTTAAATTCATACTTTTAATGTTTATACATAAGAACGATACACACCTTGACAAATACAAATACAGATACAAACATGGAATTCTACTTTGGCTCATGTGACATCAAACAAATTCTACTGTAGCTCATTTTGACATCAGAATAATATACTGTAGCTCATTGTGACACGAAAGGAATTCTACTGTAGCTCATTTTGACATCAACAGAATTATTGTGTTCCTCATTGTGACATCAATAGAAATTTACTGTAGCTCAGTGTGACAT
>OOFC01033571.1:0-12869 GCA_900323345.1 Pseudochromis fuscus | reverse complement strand
AAACTAATTCCCAACAACACAGATGGCACAAACAAAAACACGGCAAAGTGGCACAAGCTCTCACTCATCAACGCACACTCAAGAGAAGCCTCTGAGCAGAGGATCAATCATCACACGAGAGGGAAGAGGATAAAACGACATGAGAGAAATGAAACCGAAAAAGCAGCACGCATTTACATGTGCACACACACACACACACATGCACGAGTTGTATCACTGTGACCATAACTGAGCCAGTCTGCTACCGTGACTGTAACCTCAGAGCATCTACTGTATACTTAGAAACTAGTCAAACAACCAGAACTCACACCTGAGTGTTAGCAAACATGCTTCCTGGTCCTCATAAGAAGAACCTGTGTTACCATGGCACTCGTCTCCATGTCTGATATTATTATTATTGTGGGGGAAAAAAATCATTTGGAAGATTCAGCCGTCGAAAAATCTTGTGCAAGGCAAAAGAGACAAACAGCTGTGCCGAGTGAGAGGAGCTTAACAGAAAGCAGCAGGGTTTATGGGAAAACTTGATCTTATTACAGAGAAACACTAGCACATCAATAGGTACACGATTTTTTTTTTTTTTTTTCTAATTTCCAGCTTCTTACAATCGTTACACAAAGATATTACTGAATTGCATATTGATGTTTTTTAAACTGCAACATCTTCAGCCATAAACAGCGGCTTCTGCTGTGAAAGAAAAAAGGGAAACAGCCCCTTAAGTGCAGGATCTGGCTTCCACCTCATCATCTCTGCAGTGAGTTGCCAAATGAAAAAAGCAGAGAGGCCTTCAGAGGTGGAGGACTCATGTAATATGCATAGCCACTAGTTCTTTGAGTGTGTTTGTGTGTGAATCTGAATGCGTGTGTGTGTGTGTGTGTGTGTGTGTGTAGCTTTCATGGCAGAATGACGGAGGAGCAGGAAGAGGAGGGAGACAGGAGAGGAATAAGAAAACAGACGAGCATGTTTTGGACCCTGAAACGATTCTCCTCCATCTGACAGAAGTGAGAGGACTGAAGCGGTCCACCAGAACAAATATGAAAAAGTTTTCCAAAAAATGAAATACATAGTTAAATAAATATATAAAATAAAGTGCTTCAATCCCCGCTCCTCTCTCTCCTTTCAGTCTCCCTCCATTCATCTTGCCTCCTCCTCTCCTCCGTCAACACGTCATTTGCCGCTCGCTACCGCGACACAACTCAGGGAGGCGTAACCCACTCGGTTGGACACTTTCAGTGGGGGTGTGTGAGTGAGTGGAAGCAGAGATAATCAAAGGGTTTGCAGCGTAAACAACAGATAGAGAGGGTTAATTAACATTGTAAAGAACACTAATATTAGTGGAAAAAATCTCTCTTAAAATGCTGGTATTCTTCACTTCACATTGCATGAGGGGGAAAATATCAAAGCATAGACAACATTAAAGATAGATTAAAAAAAAAAAAAAAAAACACCTCAACACAAAGTCTATAAGAGGCCTTTCCAGTAAATTAAAAGAAAACTGATGAATTGGATAGGATGAAAGTTCAGTCTTAATTACAGTCCAGCTCTAATTGACTGGTGGACCAATTACTGTGGTTTTTGTGGGTGATGTATCAGTGTAGCGAGCGGAGCCAAGAGTGCCGCCATGCTCGTAATTACAGTAGACATCAGATTAGACCAAAGAGTGAGCGCAGCACAAAACACAAACACACAAACACACACATGCTTTGATTCATAAGTAGACATTAGGGCTAGTTTATCCATTTGGGTACATTTGCAGTAATGACAGAGGCTGCAATAAAGCGGCAAAACACACATAAATGAATGAATCAAACATGTTGCGTGTTTGTAAATGCTTTGTCAAGTTTGCAGATGAAGTGGCTGTGTCGTGTTTCTCCGGTAAATATTAATAATTTCTGTGTAAATCTGCTTGTGTCCTGTTTAATTAATGAGACTTGAGAGCACAGGGAAAAATGTTCAGATTGCTGCGTGTGTGTGTGTGTGTGTGGTGGGGGGTGGCAGAGGTGACTAATCGCATCACTGTCCACACATACTCACACACACATACACACACACACACACACACACGCACACACGGTCTGACTGACAAGACGCACATCTATGATTAATATGTATTGTCAGCGTGCTGTGAGTCGCAGGTGAGGGGGGTCACAGTGTCAGCATCACACCGCCTCTAAACTGGGTCAGCACACACACACAAACAGAAAAAGAAAAAAAAAAAAACAAAGCCAGCACTTATGTGTAAAAGCTTAATCGACTTTTCTACCTCTGACTTCGCTTGGAAACCAGTTGAGAATCGATGGTGAACAAGTTCCGACTGCAAAAATGTACTTTTGAGGTGCGTGTGAAAGCCTCTGAGCCGGCGCCGCTCATGATGAAACAGAATGAAATATCAGGGATTGACAGAAAACAAGACGAGAGAGGGTTTGGAGGTTCTGATTGCGATAAAGAAGCGCTTACAGGGAGCACGGAGGAGAGGAAAGGGCGGGAGAAAACGTTGGAGGAGTGACATGAGCATGGACTCTCAGACACACAGCATATTAAATGTAAAAGAAGCAGCTGAAGGGCACAGCTTCTGACCAGAACTACAAAAAAATACCAAAGGATGATTTCTTGAGCCCGGCGCTTGACCTAAACTTGCTCCCATCACACAGAAAAGTTGAAGACTGGACTACATGTTGTGCTCCAAGGCGGCTGGCAGGAGTTCAAAGATGGCAGAGATACTCAAACAATGCTTCTGTGATGTTTGCTCTCTAAGAAAAGTTCCCTCCTTCAGAGTTTGTATAGAATAAACTCTCAGAATACTAATAGTCACATAATTGATGGTCCAATCCTTCCCCCTCATGCAGTGATGAAAGAAAAACTCACTAAGTGTAATTTAATTGTTGGAGGAACACGTTCTGCTAATGGAGTCTGCCGCTCTACTCCAGGCCTGATATGAAAAATGTATTCATCTGCATCGGAGGGATGATTGACACCTGGCACCGGTACCATATGGGCTCCGCGGGCGACAGCGGCACTGGAATAACACAGCAGGTGCTTTGATCAAAGCGACTTCGTATTTTCATCACCATGCTTCGGAGGACATCTGCATCGCAGCTTTGCCCAAGGGAGCGCTGACACAGCAGGCCGGGCTTCCTCAGCATCAGCACAATCAAACTGGATGTGTGTGTGTGTGTGTACAGGAGGAAACACACAGGGACACACACTTCTTTATCCAAGGAGCCAGGGCCTCAGTAGGAAACAACCCCGGTGATGATGGTGATGAAGATAAGAGGCCAGAGTTTCAGAGGGTTTCAGGGGGAAATCTTCACAGCTGGGGTTGTGTGGAGTTTAGCTGCAAATTAGAAACCTTTTCCAGGAAAAACTTGGAGCGAACGATAACTTCCCTTCTGAGTCTTTTCTATTCATTGTGCTGTGACTGCAGTATTCATTGATTTAGAGCCAAGAGCAGCTAAAGTGCCACGGTTTTAATTTAAATACAGTCCTGAGGCGGAGATACAGTAAAGCACTGTGATATCGGCAGATATCAGAAGAACGGTCTGGTTGTTACTGATGTTGAATGTTCCTCAGTGCCCAGAAGCTACTTAACCCTGCACACAAATATATGAGGCCAGGACCCACTGAGGGACACAAAATATATCTGGGAAGTTGCAAGAGGATTAACAATCGAGGAAGAAAGGAAGAAAATTTCTACTCCACAAAATATTTGCTGAGCAGGGGCGGCCTTTAGAATCTGAAGGCCTGTTTCAAGAGTCAATGTAGGGGCCCCCTCTACCCCCTAACCCCTAACCCTTGCATTTCTTGGTGTTCGTCCATGTTGGCACAGTCACATGCTCTTGGAGAGTGAGACCCAGTCGCTATCACACTCTAAACCCCCCCAAACTGAGACTGTGTCTTTGTTTCCCAAACAGGGTGCAGCACAAACAGGAAGTCTGATACGATTGTGATGTTAGTGTTTTGAGAAATTGTGTCGCAAATTAGCAAAATATTAGCATGCTAACCTCTGAGTTGTGAGAGGGAATGAGACACTGTACAACATTGGGACTGTATTCAATACTTGCTGTCCCAAGATCCACACAGCTCGCACAACATGAAAATGATTTAAACTGAAGTGGCCGAGGAAATGAAAATGAGGAGTTTGCTTTGTTTTGAAGGGTTACTATTTATTTATTTAACCATGGACGTCCCATTGAGATCAGAAACCTGGCCAAGGTAGCAGCCTTACAGAATCAAACCTACATCAAACATGTAGACAAATGATACACAAATAAACAATAAAGTAAATAATGCTGGTGTCCACATCTACAAGGCTTTTTTATTGTTGTTGTTTAGGAAGCAGCCCCTGTAAATTTTAAAGATCTGAATTGTGTTTCTTCAGTTAATATACTGAGCTTTCAGCCTGGGAAACTACTGATTTCAGTGAAGTCTTTTAGGCATTTTGGGATATGCACTAGAAACCTAAAAAAATTAAATCTTAAATATAGGATCCCTTTTTATCAGAGAACCCACTCCTGAACCATTTTGGTAGTACAAACTAGTCATATTTTAAAAACCCTCACCAAACAGCGCTGCCAAATTCAGCGCTCAGAGTAACGCCAGATTTTTCTTTTGGTTCCCTATTTACTGCCGAGTGCAATTTCTCTCGTTTTATCTCTGTGTGTAACAATGAAAAACCATGAGGTGCTGCTGCTACTCCAGATGGAGCAACACAAACATCTCCCACTGTACAAGTAAGAGAGAGAAGAGAAAAAAACACTCTGTGCTTCATATTTCTTTCAAGAGCTGAAAAAAAACAAGCCTTCAGGCGTATCCCTTTCAAGTCCTCAACCCATGCAGCTCCCAGAGAACCATTTTCACACAAAAACATTTTTTGAACTGGAATACTCCTCACTTGCCATCAAATCAATAAAAAGAGAAAACAACAGGCAATCAATGCAACAACTCCCGTCTTCTTCAGCATGTTTTTATGTAAACACATAATGTAAATGATCTCCATATGTTAATATGGCTATAACCCTGCAGGAATACAGCTGAGATTAAGCTTGTATATGCAGTGAGTGCTTGTACACTCAGCCGACTGTGACATGTCTTTAGCCCTGAACAGATAACTGCACTGAGAGAATCTGCCTGAATGTTGCAGCATGACAAACCCCCAACCTGGTCCCCAGCTGCCTCTGAGTCTGAGGAAGACAAACTGCTACTACCAGCAAGAATTAAGGTAAAACTATTGAAAACTGGAAAGCCAGGAGGATTACATGCATGTGAAATTAAAAAAAAAGGTACGTTTGTGTGTCTTTGCGCATGTCATCCTCTCTGTTAACTCTCTCCACTCACACACACAGCATCCAGCCAAAGAGCCGTCCAATCCAATGGATCCCGGCCACTAAGAAGAACAGGCCGATGAAATATGCATGACAGGAGTAAAAGCTCCCCGCCGTAGCACACAGAGCCGTTCTGCCCCCCTCTCTCAGAGCGTAAAACATTGATGGCGGTGGCGCAGTGGCTGAACCACTGGATGGAGTGCTGAGCTGAACCAGTGGAGGGTTAGTAAGTTCACATCTAATTCTGGACTGCACCCACGGGACCACTGGGCTGAGAAAGGAAAGAGTTGGGCAGCGTTACCCCTAAAAAAGCCTTTTCCTGGTTCGACCCGTGGAGCTTGTGGCTGTGTACCAGCGTGTTACTGTGTAAATGTAGTACCCTGCAGAGGTTTTAGGCTGTAATGATGTTTGGTTTCTGAACCATTTCCAGAGGAGATGTGGCATGTTTCCAAAGATGCTTGAACAACCTAAGCAACTGCTAACTACCTATAAAAGAAATGAGACAACATTTCCTATGTTGTGTTTGACTGTAGTTTACAGGAGGTGCTACAATGAGTCAGAGACGAGCAGCAATGAGCACACAGACCTGTACATGAGTGTTCTTACAGGACAGTAACCAACCATTCAAGTAACGATGGAACCATTTAACGCTTTATGTGGTGACCTTTCTATTGTAAAATCTAACTTTAGATTTTTTTAGTTGAGTCCTGAGTCCGGAGCCAAGTAGCTGTGCACAGGCAGAGGGATTTTATGTCTCTTGGCTAGCTGCTTAACTTATGTAAAGATGTGGAAAATTCAGGCTTTTATGAAGCAATGCAAATAAAGAAGATTCTGCATCAGGACATAATCAGGAGCTTACGCCGACACAAACTTGGACACTGTAACATTGATTGTTGATTTCTGGCCTCAGCTGGGGAATAAAGTTGTGAGCTTACGCCATTTTCCTGCAGTGACTTTTGTATTGAGAAACAAGGTCAAGAGACTAGAGTTATACTAGCAGTTCACAATGGCAACACCATAGACCAGGGCTGTCCAACTCCAGTCCTCGAGAGCATGTTTTCGAAGTGTCCCTCTTCCAACACACCTGATTCAAATGACCAGGATTGTTATCAGGCTTCTGCAGAGATTGATGATGAGATGATCATTTGAATCGGGTGTGTTGGAAGAGGAACACATATAAAACATGCAGGATAGGGGCTCTTGAGGACCGGAGTCGGACACCCCTGCCATAGGCTGTACATAAAATGGACGAGGCTAATGTGACATCACCTGTTGGTTTGTCGACCATCATTTCGAAGACTGGAGTTTGACATTTGAACATCCCCATATTGGGTGTTTGGAGCCAGGAGTGACCACATTTTGATATGAAGGGAGAAGTGAGGAGGAGGGTCTGACCCTTGAACCCGAGGACACTGTCCAGTGTGTGTGAGACCAGAGCTCAGGTCTTGCCTCAAGGGAGAAATCTCTCTCTTTTCTCAGCCTAATATCTACATAATGATTAAATGATTTTCAGATTTTCCACTGGATCACAGAGAAGAAGAGTTTACTTTAAGCTAATGAGATCACAATGACTTGTAGAAAAAAGTATTTCATGATAGAGTTATTTAGAGCCAGCATCTAGTGCTTACACCTTTATTACTGTGACAACCAGAAACTGTGAGCTGTGATTTTAATACAGTGACTTTCAGATTTATTTTCTATTTTCTTCCCATTTTGATATGTAGGAAAACATAACATGAAAACACGGTGTTGATATACTACACTGACTTCCAGCAGCACTTGTGTTTTATTGTCTAACATAAATAAAGTGCAACAGTTGTGATTTCTGGCTTTGTGCACTACAGTGTCGAGTTACTACACAGAGCTCTACCTAACTTTTACCTAAACCACAGAGCCACAACAAGCCTGAACGTCCAACACAATAAAAATCAATCATTTCCTGCAGTAATAACCAATCAATCTTAATCCTAAACCTTTGAAAAATAATCAGCAAAATGCCATCCTCCATTTTCCTCTTCTCAATGACTTTGTCCTCGTAAGTAGATAACACAACCTCACACACACACACACACACACACACCCTTATACACACACAGGCTGACATCTCCTTTGCCTGTCAGAGATACTGTAGAAAACACGGGGATCAAAACCGGCGTCACTTCTCGCTGCAAAGGGAAAGTTGACAAGCAGCGTCTCGTCAGCAGTTCATTTCTCCCAATCTGCCAGAAAACACACACCGTCAAAGAGCCACGCTGATGATATGCACGCCACAAAGGAAACCATTGTTCTTAATCTGCTTGTTACAGTTTATCAGCCCGCTTTGATAGCACTCTCTCAACACATACACACATAGTTGCAGTGCTGGGAAAACAAACAGTCTTCTGATCTGCCCTCCTCGGGGCTTTGCGGGCTCTCTGTGAAACCACCGTCTATCTAGACAAGAGTCGACCTGGAAACGGAACAAAGGCCCAGCTCCTCGCTTCGCATTGTTATTTAGCAAAGTCTGTAGCTACGATAGACACACAGAGCAGGATTACACACACACATACACACACACAGTAGTCCTGCTTTGCCACAGACTCCTTCTCATTTTCCCAAAGCAACATTGATCTGATTCTGGAGTCAGACAGAGAAGCATGAGAGTGTGGCTGTAAGCAATAAGCACCACTTTACACACACCATTAAGCACACCCTCTGAAAGTTCCACCTTTGTCGATAAAGATTTAACCTGCCCGATGAATTCGCTCTCTAATTATGCTTCGTTAAATGCCACATGCAGGGATTTAAATTAGCTACTCAATATTCACAGTGACAGGGGTTATGTAAACAAATGAGGGGCGGTGAAAAAAAAACAAAACAATTAAAGGTTTGTGGAGAACAAAGTGGGAAGATGAAGTGACTTGAGAGTTACTAAATCACAATTGTACAAGACATGCTTGAAAAATAATATTAGAAATATGAGAGGTCGAGAGTCGAGAGTCATGCTAGCAGCTCACAATATTTGGATATGAAAGGACCAGTAAGGAAGTGGTTCTGATCCTTAAGTTTGTATGAGACTCACTCAAACTAACCACGTTCCGAAATCTTAAGATACTAAGAAGTGTTGACTTTATCCAATGACATCAGAAAGACTTGTTGGAAAAATGTATATTTCATGATTGAAAATTACGACTTCTGAATTGAAGTCAATTGGAGCAAGAGTTTTTTGGAGTTGACCCCTAGTGGCTGTGTGGAGTATTGCACTTTTTTGCACTTACACATTAGCCTCATATCTGACACCTGGTTGCTTCGTCCTTTTCTATATACAGTCTATGGGCAGCACTAACCTATAGGTGTTTGACAGATATGATGTTTAGCACATTCACCTCCCAAGTCTTGTGTATTAGCATCACAATGGTGACTTAAACCAATGACAATGCTAACCTGCTGGAGCTTCACAGATATAACATTAAGCATGTTCACTTCCTTAGCATTTTGTGTTAGCATACTAACATTTGCTAGCTAGCAGTAAACACATAGCACAGCTGGCTCAGAGGTATTGAAGGTATTTACCACCTAAGTAATCCGATTTTGATTCATTTGTTAATGAGGCCTGCTGTTAATACAGCTCTATATTCCATAATCAGGATTATATCATATTATTTTATCAATATCAGAGCACAGGGAGTGTCAGTATCAAACCAAAAAAGAAGTGAAGGTGCAATATGAATAAGTTGCTGTAATTATAACCCACAAGTGTGTCCTCTCATACAACAAGAGAAGAAAATGCTTCACATTTGTACCAATTGCCATTAAAACGCTTCAATGCACAAGGCATGAGTGTGAAGGCCACGACTAAGCAGCAACATGAGCCGTGGTGTATTATTGGTTTTTAAGGCTCAAGCACGCCGACAAGACTGCACTATGTTTACGGGACTACTTCTCTGTTAGACCGAAGGCGGCGGCCCGATAAGTCACATGTAGCCCTGAACCAATGACCTGTGTTAAGGAGGCGTAATTGTCTTTTTACAACTGGCTCTAAATCTATCCTCGCCTTCCCTTTCGCCAGCTCACCCCTACCATGCAGACTCTGGTTGCCTAGCAGCAGCTGTCCTCGAGTTGTTTCTTTTGTGTTGTTTTGTTTTGTGTTCTTTTTTTTTTTGACTGATGGGCAACAAAGTCAGCTCTTTTTTTATAGTTCTGGTAATTGGCAGCGCTATCAGGGCTTGTTGCGGAGAGGATCTAATAATGAACGACCGGGTAGTGAAGGGCGTCTTGCACTACAGAAGCACAATGCTGAATTCATTCATTTTAAATAGATGTAGGACTCTATGAGAGCAATGTTTTCTTGTCATTATCTATTAGCTATTCATGAGAAAGAAGTCCTTTATCTCGAGTGTGTGCAGGCTGCTGTGTTGGTGCATCTGTGCCGACCTGCAGCCATCTGCATGTATCCAGCCAGGGTGCAGATCCTCCTCTCACATCCTCCACTGGGCAGGAAGATGGTGATGATGGCCAACAGGGAGCTGACAGCCAGCAGAGCACAGCCTCCTGAGCACAGCACCGCACTGGTCTGAGGATGAAACACACACATACACAGTTTTTGATTTTAGCTCCATGTATTCATACATGTATGTATTCAACTTAAAGTACCCCGAGCACCACACAGATTGACCCAGATCCACATTCTCGTGCTGTCATGAAGCCGCAGAGAAATAATCGTCGCTACATTTGAAGCTGAGGTGTTTGTTTTGGTCTGGTTAGATTGTGTCATCTCACAGTCGGTCGCCGCTAACAGGTTAATAGCTCTCTCAGCTGGAAAACAGCGCTCCAAGGCCAAATGAGAGGGCACTGTCCTTATTCATTACACCTTCGCTTAATCACACACACACGCTGAGAGCAACGAGAAGCAAAAGAGAAGCGAAAAGCGCTGCTGCTGACAGACTTATTTACAAGTTTCCTGATAAACCGCACCTGTATAAATTTATCCACACTTGTTTGTACAAGCCGCCTCCAGCTGTGAGGAGGTTTTCCTACTATGTTCTGTCAGTGTGGATCAATGTGCTGAACTCTTCTCCATCTCTGCTCTGCTCTGCTCTTAGAAAGGCTCCTGGGAAGGAGTGCATTCCTGATCGGGTGGCAGCCGAGTTTGAAGCTACAGAGAGACAGTGTGTGTGTGTGTGTGTGTGTGTGTGTGTGTGTGTGTGTGTGTGTGTGAGATGGAGGAGGTGGGTGTTTCCCACAACCTGTGTGTCTTCGTAGTGCCGTTTGATCTGCACAGTCTCTCAAAGTAACTCCCCAGCTTCAAGGAAAGATGCCACACATCCTTCTCAACGCATTTTAAAAGGAGTCCGTCTTCGTGGAGCGCGGCACGCTGACGCAGTCTGAAAACAGCGCCACATTAGTGATTAGCATGCAGGCGGGGGCGATCAGAGAGAAATGTCTAACATGCGCGAGGGAATTACAGCCCCTAAAAACACGTGTCATTATGCATGTCACTGATGTGACTGACGTGAATGGAGGGGGGATGAAAGCAGAGCGATTTCCATGCCTGACAGAAGATTTAATTAGCTTGTTCTGGGTGTTTGGCAGAGAGGCAGAGAGGGGAGCAAGGAAACACTCAAGTGCCGAGATGTTGGTGGCAACGATGATCATTATTCCTTTGACCTGCTGAACGCGTGTGTTCTCCCTCACTAGCAGCCAGCATACATAAACAGTGCATTTACACACACCTGGGTTACAGATCAGCTCCTTGAGAACTGGGAGCTAAGTGCCTTGCCCAAGGGCACCTTGACCACAGCAATTAAGCAACTGAAGAGCACATGCAGGACAAGAGTGTGATCCCTCTGCGGACAAGTGATTTTATTGCAAATCATTTCAGGTTATTAAAGGTTTAATTTGATTTAATTTATGAGTCAAATGTCATCATTAGCATCATTCAGCATAGTGATCATTTCTCTGTCCTCTAACACTCCAGTGTCTGGTCAGATGGGATTCTTTGTAACGGCTGCTGTGCAGTGGCCCCGAGAGCTCTGCAATTTAACAATACATATGCAAAGAGACAAAACATGAGCAAACTAAAAAAAAACATTTTCAGCATTAAAATAAAATACAGAAAAACAACAGAATACAGAAATGTTGCAAGTAGCTCAGACTACAATAGAAATTTGCATCTGTCACCAAGAGACCCTAAGAAGTGATGAACGTCCTGATACGCCTGTGGATAAGTGACTAGTGAATTTGCTGGACTGTGTCTAACAAGTACAGACGTTGATACTTGTGCTTCTTCTTAATAGTTAACATTTTTTAAAGGGGGCTCTGTACAGTGTCATGGGAAGCACCAAAAAATGTTTGGACACCTGTCACTGTTTACCTGTATAGTCATGTTACCACCATTAGTAAGTGTCTGTAAACATCAGAATATCTGAATAGTGCTTGATGTCAAATTAGACTAAATACGACAGCATAATTTTCCACATAAATATTTCAAATGGTATCTGAACATTAGAGCTGATGATACTGTGGTCGCTTGAGATCAGTAAAAACAACCTGCCATCATTCTTAGTGTAACAGTTAAGCCACTAAGACACTGCAAGGTGTCAATAATAAAAAAATAAAGAAGAAAACTGCACACAGTCCCTCAATAGTACAAGATTCTTACACACCTACTGGGAAAATTACAAAAAAAAAAAAGTCCAAGTGCAACATCCATCTATCCATCTTCTGTACCCACTTATCCAATTGGGTCATGTGGAGCTGGAATCTATCCCAGTTGGTAATGGACAAAAGGCGGGGGTACAACCTGGACAGGTCACCAGTCCATCGCATGGTCAACACAAAGAGATGACAAAAAAAAAAAAAAACAAGCTCTCTAACACCTATGGTCAATTTGAGCTTAGATCTGAACCCAGAACCTTCTTGCTTTGAGGTGACAGTATTAACCACAGCAGCACTGTGCTGCCCTGCAACATACATAATTAACTTGAATTAAAAATAAAAACCAACAGTGTCACTTTGAGCTGATGCAGCTGTTTAGTTTGAGCAAACTTTATTGAGATTGTCCTGTACAGTGTGAGCAGGTTCAGGCTGCGCGAGAAAACTAATTAAAACATGCACACTACATGTTTTAATTATTAAAAAACAACTACAATGGGTGGCACTCACTCGTCTATGAATTTCCTTTCCAGAAGTGTGAGTATGTAGGCCAGAACAAACAGTAGTCTCATATGAATCAAATGGCTTTTACCGAACAGTACAAGGTGAATACATGTACAAAATGAGGAGCAATATTATTATTTAGTTCTTGCATGCTTTCATGTATAATGTAAATAGGGCAATTTGCCACAACAGTTTCCTTGAGGATTAATAAAGTTCTATCGTATCGTATCGTATTGTATCGCATCGTATCGTATCGAATCGTATCGCATCCCATCGTATCGAATCGTATCGAATCGTATCGCATCGTATCGCATCGTATCGCACCAGGTGATTGACGTGTAATGCATGGCAGGATTTCAGGATCTGTCTGGTGCAGCCAAAAACAATATCATAAGAGAAGTGACAATAAACCGA
>OOFC01033568.1:0-10758 GCA_900323345.1 Pseudochromis fuscus | reverse complement strand
GGGACTTGAACCCATAATCTCTGGTTTAGGAGGTGCTACTTCCAACTTCATGTGACTATGATGATTGATGGCTTTTTCAAGTAACAAAAAGGATTGTGAGAAGGTTGCTAGCAGAGGATGGTTTCGCTCCATTGACCTCTGGGTTATGGGCCAAGCACGCTTCCGCTGCGCCACTCTGCTGTCAATCACAGCTGGTGGGACTTGAACCCATAATCTCTGGTTTAGGAGCTGCGTCTTCTAAATTCATGTAATTGTGATGATTGATGGCTTTTTCAAGTAACAAAAAGGATTGTGAGAAGGCTGCTAGCAGAGGATGGTTTCTATGCATTAACCTCTGGGTTATGGGCCCAGCATACTTCCTCTGCAACACTCTGCTGTCATTCACCACTAGAGGGACTCGAACCCATAATCTCTCTGGTTTCGGAGCTGCTTCTTCCAAATTTATGTAATTGTGATGCTTGATGGCTTTTTCAAGTAACAAAACTGACCGTGAAAAGGCTGCCAGCAGAGGATGGTTTCGATCCATCGACCTCTGGGTTATGGGCCCAGCACGCTTCCGCTGCGCCACTCTGCTGTCAGTCACACCTAGTGGGACTCAAACCCATAATCTCTGGTTTAGGAGGTGCTACTTCCAAATTTATGTCATCGTGATGCTTGATGGCTTTTTCAAAGTTACCATTAAAAGCTAGTATTCAACCAATGGGTTATGGGCTCAGCACAACTCTCCTGTCCCACTCTGTCGTGCGTGTTTGGGCAGATGGGACTCAAACCCTCAATTCCCAGTTTAGCAGACCTGTGCCTTATCCATAAAGCCACCGGGGATTTGTACGGTACAGCAAAAATCTGCGTATTTTGACTATCAACTGTGGGTGTTGTGATTTATCAGCAGCATAATCATAATGATATTAACAATATCATTTTATTTGTATTAGCTACACATTCAGCTCTGTGTTCTCCAGTGATAGAAAGGGAAAGCCTGAGAAACACAGAGAATTATACAAATGTTGCATTATGAAAAAATCTTCCAAAAATGTAGCAAAACACCTCCAAAAATATAACTGTGCTTTCACAGTGAGGTTTTTCTCTCAGGCACAGACATATGTGTGATTATGAACCCCTCAGTAACCTGCCAACAATAACTCATTGTCTTGCTGAGGGTGATAAACACATTATTTATTTCTGTCACAGCCCAACAGCAGAAAAGGACACCTCCTCTCTCGATAGCTAATAATACTAATGAGCCATATGACCAGCAGCCACCCGCCCCTGGCCTTCATCTCAGCATGATTGAATACTATAAACAATCCCTGCACTGTGGTATTTTTGGTCTCTCTTACTCTGTTTTAAGCCGCCATCTCTGAGGGTCTGTAGTCAGTTTGAACTTTGTTTGACTCAGAAGGTCAAGAGCAAGGTCACAGGTCACATATGACGTATGTGGAGAAGATGCATCATGATAAATAACATGCACTAGAAAAATGATATTAAAGTAAAACCCAAAGTTTTGTAATTTGTGTTGTTTCACTCTCTCTGAGTATTGCATCATCCATTTTTGTACCTGAGGCAGATTCCCATTACGCACATTACGTTGCTTGTTGAGCAAGCGGATGGCTTAGAAAATAACTGAGATGTGATACGGATGCTCAAAAAATATTTTCACTGTTAATTATTTTAAAATATGCTATAAAATGTCAAAAAATGCTCCTGTGTCCTCCTCTTTTCAGTCATCACTGTGGGCTAAACAAACTGTTTCCCAGGCTTTAGCTTCATATTTAAAGGTGTGTGAGATCATGGGAGATGCTCCTCATTGCACAGGATTGATACCAGTGTCATGGTTTACTGTAAATACAACAAAATACCTATTAATACTTAACCAACAACCAAGTTATGCCTTTTTTTTCTTTAACCCCTTAAACCCTGAGCTCTTATTTTGAAACTTCAACTATAGGAAAATACCAGCGACAGCTCTCAGGGTACCCCAATTGGGGGATCTTGGGGTTTAAAAGGTTAATCTGTAGAATTTGTTTAACTCAAAGTCCTCCCTCCTCCCTCTATGCCAAGCTAGCACTGGCATTGATAGTAATATTGTTATTGATTGTCCTGTTCACACCATGTCCTTTGTTTGCTGTTTTAAAGACATGACTCAGCTGCCAGGATATTGAAATAATGGTTTAAGTCACATTAGATATTATGCGAGTCAGATAAAAGAAGACGTGTGAATGTTAAGTGATGATGTGAGTTTAATGTGAGTGATTTGTGAATTGCGTTGTGTCCGTCCACTGCAGAACGACCCATGCAAAGGCCAAGTCGGATGGAGCTGATCAGGCTGCTCATGCCTCCAATGGGGAGTCCAGCATCGCCAGACTGGTGGCCAAAGAGCTCTCCCCGTCCTTCTACCAGCCAGGTCAGTGGGCATCAGCTTTTTCAACCTGAGAGTTTACAAGATGGATAAAAACTGGAAGAGAAAATACCAAAGAATCAAAAATGTAACACTGGTTTTCATGTATTCAAACAGCTATTTTCACATGTGTTGTAATATCTACTTCTCTATTTCCCATTTTTCTCAAGTGGTGTGAATGCACCACTGAACAAATCAACATCTGACTTAATCAGTGCCACATTACCATTCTGTCTACTACTGTATGACTTTTTATTTTTAAGTAATCAGCAAGTATAAAACAACATCATGCGTATATATTTTTACACTTTGTCCCTGCAGCTTGTGCTCCTTCAGGCTGAGGCTCACCACAAGGGTAGTCGCACTTGAATGTCTAAAAAAAGGAACATCTTATTGGGTCGAAGGGATCATATCAGTTTCATTGCGAGCCTGTTGACACACACATTCACACAAAAGCGAAGCCGCCATTTGAGATCCTCCTGAATTTCTGTCCTGTCGCCTCCCTCAGCAGAGAGCTTCAAGAAATCAGACGCAGACAGAAAGTCGTCCGGCGTTCACAGTGACTTGTCTCTGACTAATGCTACAAATGAACGAGGCATGGCCGAGTCATGTTGTGCATTCTTCCATGAAAGGACCATCTGCTTCATTTTTACTGAGAAAAACAACACTGAGGAGTCACAGTGTTAAGGATCTGATGATATTCTGCTTTCTTCCTATTTTATCTAATCTTTTTATAAAAGTCCAAGTATTGCATTGCCCTCAGAGAAAAATAATAAAGCTTGTTTCTCTGTGCATGAAGCTCCAATGCTGTTAAAATACTAAAACCACATCAGTGAGCCACATGTTTACATCAACACATTTTGCCGCTGGTAGCAATTGTGTATTTGTCTACAACTGAAAATAGTCCTCATCACCTCATCAAATAGACTATCAATCTTGTTTGAGTAGTATTTGCTTATAAAAGTAATAACCGTCTCTAGTGGTTTCAGCATAACAAATACATAAATTGATATATTCTGTACATCTCTGGATTGAAGGTTAAAGACACCCTGAGAAGGTAAATATGATTTAACGCACTCAGAGAGCACAAACCTCTGCCAAGGTATAAATCCATGTCTGGTCTCCATCAAATTGTCTCAGATTGTAGACATCATCATCGTGTATGTGGTTCTCTTTCACCTTTGTTTTCATTAAATATCATAATAGAGATGTTCAGGATTATTTCAGACAAGATCCCATCCTCTTATTGTGCCCAAAATGTAATAATTTGTTCCACTTCTCTCAAAAAACATTTATTAAGTTCAGTTCAGTCATTTCTCTGTGATGTTGGTGACAGATGGACTGATGGAAAAACCCAAGTGAAAACATAATTTCTGTGGTAGAGGTAATAACTGTACATTGTTGGTTTTTGGGAGGGAAATTTACATCATCGTGAACAGTTAACTGTTTTATTTTTTTCTTAAATCCTTCCTTACTGTTCTAAAGTGTGTCTAAATGATCATCAGAAAGAAAAGACTGGATGCTGGACTAGGAAACAGCAGACAGATATCATTTGCATTAATTTATTGTGTTTTGCTCATAACAATGCCCAAGACACCACAGATTCTGCTGCTTATTTATTTCCAAACACAGAAAATGTAAAAATGTTTAAACAACATCAACATCCTTCAAAAAACAAAAACGAATTAGTTCTCGAGAAGTAAGAATAAATGTGAATTAAATTGTGTTTTCCAGGCTTTGGTGAGAGCAAAAAAAAACAATCATTACAGCTTTAGATCATCTTTGCACCAGATTATTTCAAGGTTTTATCCACAGACTGTTTATAGAAACGAAGCAGGTGTGACCCATTGGTTTGTGAGCTCCTGACCATTTATGTATTTGAAGGGAGGAGTGAGGAGGCGGGTCTAACCCTTGAACCCAAGGTCACTGCCTAATGTGTAATGAGACTTGACTGCAGCACTGCTCTCATTGAAGACCAGGCTTGTTGATTCTGCAAATCACGCCCCTAAATATTCCTCTTTTTGAAGCCGAACATCTACTTAATTATGATTTTTTTTTTCCCAGATGGACCACCAGATCAATTATCAGATGAATTAAAAATGCTAATTTAGCTGCACATATTTATTAAATGTTTGTAGATTCAATATAATGAGAATCATGAAAATTCTGCCCACACTGGTCTTCTAGGTCCTGAGTATCTGAAGAAGAGAGTGTTGCAGGAGGTTGTGGAGGGCAGCGAGAACACAGACACCGTCATGCATGAGCCGCTGCTCGCTGAAGAGGAGCCCCTGCCGACGCCACCTGAAAGCCCGCTCATGAATGAACTGGACAGCCTCATGCCTGGCTCATCTCCAGGCCGCACCCCTTCACCCAGCCCAGGCATCATCAGCAAGGAAGAGCCCAAACTCCTCAGTCCAGGAAGCTGGAATGAAGACAAAACCAGTAAAGGTGGTGGCAGTAAGGCCGGCAGTAAGCCCAACAGCAGGCCTGGTAGTCGCCCCACTACCCCTGCAGTTTCTGCTCCTGCCTCGACTGCACCAGAGGGAGGAGGGGCCCCCAGCAGTCGTGGCCCCTCTCGCACCCCCAGCCGTCAGAGCAACAAGGCCGAGCAGGGCTCTGACCTGGAGATCAAGCCACTGCAGAAGTTTGACTCTGAGACAAAAGCTCCTGACGTCACTCCTGCTGCTGCTGCCGCCCCCGTAAGAAGTAGCCTCATCATGCCAGATGAAGAAGAAGAAGCGCCGCGCCCCGCCTCCAAAGCGGCTCCCAAAGCTGTGACCCCAGAGCCTAAAGTCATCGAGGCCAAAAGAGCTCCATCAGTCCATGAAAGAGCTCCATCGGTCCACGAACGAGCTCCATCGGTCCACGAACGAGCGGCATCAGTCTCCGAGAACAAAGTGGAGTCCAGGGAGGCGAGCAGGCCGTCCAGCAAAGCAGAGACAAGGCCATTACCTAAACGGCAACCCAGCCCAGCGCCATCACCAAAACCTGCTCCCAATCTTGAACCTAAAACAGCACCAAAGCCAGTGGAGGTCAAAGCCATAGTGGCCAAACCAGCCCCGAAGGTGGAACCCAAAGCAGAGGCTAGACTGAGGGCGGTGGTGTCGAGCCCAAGTAACGAGATGACTGCTGAGTCTTTGGAGCTGGAGGTAAGACAGCAAATATACACAATGACTCACATTTCATTATTTTTAGCCACGTATAGACGGCAATGTCAATCCGTCAGTCAGTTCATCACTTTGGTCGACAACTGCTGGATGGATTACCCTGAACATGCAGTTCCCCAGAGGATGAACTGTTACC
This sequence comes from Pseudochromis fuscus, assembly GCA_900323345.1. Classification (NCBI taxonomy): domain Eukaryota; kingdom Metazoa; phylum Chordata; class Actinopteri; family Pseudochromidae; genus Pseudochromis; species Pseudochromis fuscus. The sequence continues at coordinate 5,060 of OOFC01033568.1, read as the reverse complement.
ACACTGGTGATCCCTTAATTTGTCCTCTAGAAAAAGACCAGGTCGAAACTTTGGTTTATAACTTAAGACCTGCCAAATAAACTTTATTGTTTGTGTAGTGTTGAATTATTAAATGTTAGCATGCTAGCATGGTAAACAAAAATGGTACTGGAAACATTACCAAATAAATGTATCTATAGCACTACTGGTACAAAACATACTTTTTGTCTCTATGACTATATGTCCATTCATGACACATGTACAGTACTGAACCTTCATAGATCTCACCTGTTTAAATTGTATCAATGCTTAAAATGATGCATGATTGAGGGCGTGGCTGCTTTGAGTGACAGCTGGGTGTCATCACATTAGGATAGCTGCAGTCAGATCCGCCCCCCTGAACTAAAAAATTAATACTGCTTGACATTACGAAAGTTGAGTTCAAGTCCCAACATGGTAAATCTGTCAAGGTCAAAGTCATTGTAAAAAGTACTAATTGTGTTATTTACTGCATTGAGACCATTGATAATAACTTTATAAAGTGACGGCTGGGTTACCTGTTTCTAATTCGTCAGGAAGACAGACATAAATCAATAGTATTTGTAAAAGTTTCTTTCTCTGTTTACATGGCCTGTGTTATCTGTTGAGTTAAAATCTCTGCTGTTAGTGTACAAGGGTTTTATTATTACAGTCCATCAGTTTGTACTTTTGGGATTTACAGTTATTGTTTCTACTTCACCACCTATTCTGCTTTTCCTAAATTTTGTGTCACTTAAACAATGTTACAATGTAGAATTTTTATATTAAACGTGGTCTAGTGCTCACAAGCACTTCCTGGGAAATTGACCAATCAGAAGATAGTGGGTCAGTCTTAAAGAGACAGGAGCTGACAGTGGATGAACTGAGCAGCTGCATTAAAGGGCCAGTACAATATAAATAAGGATTAAAAAAAATAACTGTGAATCATTCAGTGTTACTGTAGTGCGGTCCCATCATAAAAATATAAAACTGCAACTAAATTTCAGACCAACATTTTGCTTTCTAGCCAAGAGTTAGGTGAGAGGATTGAATGTTAGCTAGCATCTCTTGCATGTAGCATTTGTATTAAGCAGATATGAGAGTGATTATGCTTCCTTAATATTTCACTAAGTGAGGAATTAACACCCATCATGACTATCCCTGTGAGTAGTGAGCTTGACTTACTGCTGCATTTACATCAGTCATTCACTGAATCCACTGTCCTCATGGCACATGTGTTGCTTCCTTTTTCTGTTTTTTTTAGGGCCCAAACACCATCATGATCTGCATGGTAATCCTGCTCAACATCGGCCTGGCCATTCTCTTCGTTCACATTTTGTCATGAGACATTTTCCACCACGTCAGGTAATAAAAATAACACAGTGAACGCATTAAAAATAAAAATACTTAAATTCACTAATGTGGGTGTGCTGCAGGTCAGCAGCAGTGTTGGAGAGAGACGGCGTTCCTCCTCTTCAGTAAGGACCAGAGATCAAAGACACCGCTGAGGGGAAACAGAGGCCTCACCATCACAGCTACTTCTAAAGGTTTTTTTTTTTGTTGTTGTTGTTGGTGTGGCTCCTCTTTGAGGCTCTGTGAAGCTCCTCTCTTTCCAGAGGTTCGAGAAGCTGAAGGACGTTGAATGACTGAGACCCGTCAGTGCAGCCGAATATGATTTGTACGTTAAAGTCGGTTGGGAGAGTTTGTCCCGGTGCTGATGCTGGAGGAGCAGGGTGCCGCTCGAGAATTCATCACAGTGTGTCACAAGTGTGTCGACATTTTGCAATACGGCTTTTAACTAAATCTTTAATTGGCGTACACTGGCTGGCTCTCACAACACCGAATCGGGCAGACTAGACAGTCAGTAGAATATAACCTTTTGTCACGACATGTGTTTGTTTGAATCATGTAATCACCGGCTGAAGGATGGAGTATTCTCGCAACAAAAAAAGTAGACGCAAATAAAAAAAAAAACTGCAGCAGACGTGTGAAGGGTTTGGGAGTGATGACTGATGCTATCATTGTTTTAAATGTCTGGAAAGTCAAGTGTTAAAAAGATGAAAAAAGTAGGAGTCTGAAATGTATGTGTGTGTCTGTGTGTGTGTGTGGGTCGTATTAAGAAGCTCCTCGTGCTACTGTAAACATTGTTTTTATCCTGTCGCTCTTTCTTCACTCTCTTAAAAACAAAGACTCCAAAGTGTAATTTCAAGTTGCAGATCCTGCAAAATCTTTCTTCAAGACTGTGGAATACTACACTGTGAAACTTTCTATTGTCACTGGGATTTATATGCATTTATTGTCATTCTGCTGCTTTGGTTTTTGGAGGGAGCTGAAAAACCAAATAGAGAAATAAGAAGCTTGTGAGTGTCACTGCTGTTTTCTGTATGTACTGTATCTTCCTGAGGTGCCATGCATCGCTGTTTCACACCTCAGGCGACAGCTGGAATTTATCTTATTGAAAGCAATCACTGTATGTTGTGGCGAAGTTGCTAAAATACAGATTTATTCATATAATAGGAAGTGGGTTGGGGTGATGCATTTGTCGGTGAGCTCATGGTTTCATCTGCATTATACTCAGAGCCAAATATAAGTTCAACTTTTGTACGCATGAGGGCACTTTCTGCGTGTATGTGTCTGTATTTTTGTACCTTTTCTGAAGTGCACATATTTTCGGCATTCAAGATACTCTGCTGGATTTTTTTTTTTTTTTCATAAATATACGATTCAAAATTTATTTATTTCCCAAAAGGAGTCAGTCAGTCAGATTACCTCATGATTGTGAGATGGAGGAAATTATGAAATGATTCTTAACTCCATGTCTTACGTTGAAAAGAGCGCTCTTGGTTTATTTTTTTGTACCCATGAATTGATGGGGTTTTAAAATGAACAGGAGGATTTTTAGATTAAATGGTTTTACCTTTGCAAACGAACACACAGACCACTGAGGGGAAAAGTCTACAAGGATTTACACAAGTTAGTTTCATTTTAAACACCAATGACTCTATTTGTGGTAGTTTATCTGTAATCCACGGACGATAAACTGGTAAGTGCAAGAAAACTAGTGTTCACACAGATCAGCTGTTTTGTTTTGTCTGTTTTAGTCCATTTACTGAAGTCATTGCTGAATTTGAAGAAATGTGTTTGTGTAGTCAAACCCACTCAAAATGACAAAGCTGAAATCAAATAAAGACTTTTACAACATGTGTCACTGTTGTGTTTTGATGAACCAGGTTATGTTGCATATACGGGTTTTGTCTTTGCAAGTTTGCTAATTTATTCCAGATATTTTCATACTGTCACTCATTATCCAGATGAAATCCATTCTTGTAACAGCAGAACTAAGTATTTTTAAGCACCACCTGTCCTCTTAGCATGACACCCCCTCTCTCTCTCCCCCCCATGGGCCACAGTGAATACCACACCCTATTTTAAACCAGGCCACTGTTCAGCTTCGGTTCTTCTCAGGCAGGTAGTTCCTCACATAAAGCAACCCTTACAACATAAATTTGTGGATGTGAAGTCCATGAATATTCAATGCTTCAGAGGTCAGTGAGTAGTTCGTGCAACCTGCGAGAATTTGACATTTTGACTGTTTCTTTCTTAAATATGTGTTGAACATAAACATCAGTGGAACATCACTGCCCCCTATTGGCTATAATGAGCAGATGTCCATCCCTGTAGACAAAGTTTACTAGAGCAAATGTTGGGAGGGATATGCATGCTGGAATAATACTCCTCTCCTTCTTCATCTTTTCAGAATAAAGCGTGTTTATTTTTTTCTGCAGGGTTTCAGAATAAAAGAAAAGTAATTTCTCTTTATCAATAGATTTATTTTGAGTGAACATAAATCTGACCAGAGTGAAAGCACATGGTTTGATTGTAAACCTGACAAAGGATTTTTCTCCTTAAATTTCAGAGCATATTTCTTCTGGAGGTTTTCATTGAGGATGAACAGGTTACGCAGCTCTGCAGAAATCAATGGTTTATAATGTTACAGATGTTAACAGATAGATATCAATGGAAATATAATGATGTCAGACTGTGTCATGAAACACATGATTTCCACTGTGTAATTTGTCAACCAAAAAATGTGACACATTACAGTGTGTCTTAATGTCAAAATAAGTACATTTTAAAAGTTTATTTTAGTGTGAGTGGTTGTTGGTTTGTGTCAGTTCCTGGGTTGTTGGTGTTTTTAGAACAAATGGGAGCCTTGTAATTGCAGTAAGTCCATGAAACTTCAATACTACAAAAACGACGCAAAGACAGATTCACATGACAACAGTTTTATTTAGGACAGAGCCTGGGATTTTAAAGATGTTTTACTCTGATCACAGTTAGACTGGTAGTTAATGTAACACATTTCTGTTTGGAATGTATTCAGGGACACATGGAGGTGTCTGTTTAACTTCCTCCTTCATGTCACTTCTAATACTCCTCTCCTTCCTCCTCTCCCTCACCCTCAATGGAGTCGACACCGACCTCCTCATAATCCTTCTCCAGAGCTGCCATGTCCTCTCTGGCCTCAGAGAACTCTCCCTCCTCCATACCCTCACCTACATACCAGTGAACAAAGGCACGCTTAGCGTACATCAGATCGAACTTGTGGTCCAGACGAGCCCAGGCCTCTGCAATAGCAGTGGTGTTGCTCAGCATGCACACGGCCCTCTGGACCTTGGCCAGGTCTCCACCAGGAACCACAGTGGGAGGCTGGTAGTTGATGCCGACCTTGAAACCAGTGGGGCACCAGTCCACAAACTGGATGGAGCGCTTGGTTTTGATGGTGGCAATGGCAGCGTTCACATCTTTGGGCACCACATCACCACGGAACAGCAGGCAGCAAGCCATGTACTTGCCGTGGCGAGGGTCACATTTCACCATCTGATTGGCTGGCTCGAAGCAGGCGTTGGTGATCTCTGCCACTGAGAGCTGCTCATGGTAAGCTTTCTCAGCAGAGATGACTGGGGCGTAGGTGGCCAGAGGGAAGTGGATACGGGGATATGGCACCAAGTTGGTCTGAAACTCTGTCAGATCAACATTCAGGGCACCATCGAAACGAAGTG
>OOFC01033567.1:0-15219 GCA_900323345.1 Pseudochromis fuscus | reverse complement strand
GATCTAAAGAAGACAATACAGAAATGTGACGGTATAATTGTTAATTATTACTGGTGTGATAGACTAGGTTGTTACATCTTGTGACTTTGTGTGAGTTGTTGCTTCATGTTGTGATGCCTGAAGAAAGTCTGGGAGTAAAACTCTGACCATGCAGGAATTCAAACTTTCTTTAGCTTTATTTAAATTTTCCTTTTCATCCGTCGAGTGTGTAAACAGAACTTAAACATTTTTCTACAAGAAAATGACACAAGAATTTAAGAGTGTCTGAAACGAAGAGCTTTCATGTTATAATAAATAAAGAGGAAATGACTTGAGATGACTTATTTTTTCCCCACGTGACCTGATATGAAGCCACTGTGCTGATGATGAGCCAGGAACAATAACTTACATGATTAATTACTTTTATATTGATTGCATGCAACATGCTCTGCTTGTTTTAATATACACAAACCATCACGGCATCGCACATTAGTGCTCTGCAGAGTATTGTTTGTGGAAGGTTAAGTACATACCGTACAGTGGGATGTTGTATCTCTAACCACTGAACTAACTGCTTGTCATGACGTATTACCAGCGTGTGAATAAATGTTTTGTTGTTGATGTTGTGGTTTGTCTTGTTATTGTTGTTGTCATCGTGCTGGCTGTTCTTGTCACACACAAATCAGCCCTGCACACTGACTTGTGTTATTGAGACTGCTGATGCAGGGAGGTGAACACAGTAGCTTAACTCATTATGCTTCTTTTTTTTTTTTTGACAGGCAACAGAGACTGCTGAGTAATCTGACTGCAATAAAAGGTACAAGAGTGGACTGCAGCAAGCAAAGAGTGCTTAAAAGAGGGGAATTAAAAAAAATAATAATTTGACAACTGCTAGTAGAAATCAACACTACATCTGTGGGAGGAAAACACATCATGTGGGGCAGCTTAATTATTTTTTTGTTCAGAAATTAACAAAGATTTGGACAAGGCAAACACAGGAGATGGGAGGCAGATGAACTTTCTCTGACTATTTACATTCCACCTCTATTTTTGTCTCCATCGTCTTTGATTGTAGCCATCAACGCCGAGCACATTTCCACAACAGCCCGAGCTGGGAGAGTGTGTGAACGAGCACGTTGTTCAGGAGTCAGGCAGGATTACGCTCTGAAATCCTCTGAACCAGGAGCAGCGGGGGCCACTTGAGGCAGGGCAATTGGGCAGACTGTGAAACAGGTCTCCAATAGAAATGTGCTTATTTATGTAATCATGCAAGAAATATCTCTTCTATTGCTTGTGAAAGCATCTAAGATGGGAACTGTGAGCTCCTCGTTCCTACGATTCCCCATCAAAATAACAGTATAACTGCTCCCCCTGGTGTGCTTATCACTGCACTGCTCGGGAGAATAATCTGTGGTGTAATTAGTATGCACCCTTAGGTCAAAGTACTAACTTGGTAGGAGTGCGTTTTCACATAATGCTCCGGCTCAGTAGCCTTTCATTCACCTCTCCTGGCAGCCAGAAAATACTGAACCGTGTTCCAGCACTTCACTGAATAAAAATGAAAAGGAGAAATTCTCCAAAATGTACAACGTGCACTACATAATTAAAACATTTGATATCGCAGTCCAAGTGTCACAGTATTGTCTCTTAAGCTAATTTCTCTGTCTTGAGTGTTGAACCTTGATGTTGAAGAATTTAAATTTATCTCTGTCAGGAGTTTCAGAAACAGAAATGGACCCGCTCGCTCGCTGTCCTTCCCACACATTCGGATACTGCACTCGCGCACATGTAAAGACAAAATGTACTCCTCATAATTCAGTAAGCTCATAAATCACAGCAGGTTAATGCTCCACGAAACCTCTTCAACATCCTTTAAGTGTTAAATCATCACTTTGTGGAGGGAATGGAAGAAAAGGCAGGGGAAAAGGGGGGCAGGCGAGCAAAAGAGATAGTGCTGTACTTCTTCAAGAGTGAAGTCTGGGAGTGTGCAGATCCAGCCCTTCAGTCAAATATGTTGCCATGCAAGGGATTAGAGGTCTGTGAAGCACTAGGTCTTGACCTGCAAGCCTTGGAGCCTGGCTGTAACCTGACCCAATACCAGGTGTATGCCTGTGGGTCAAAGGGTTGGGAAAGCATGCAACAAAAGACAGCTCCCTCAATAAAACCCTCAGTGCTCCAATTAACCATTTTAAACCTTGTTTTCAAGCCCTCAAATAGTTCCTGCAGTGTACAAGCATGAGTTGCAATGCGTGGTGAAAAGCCTCATATTACCTTAATTGTAGAAGCCCACACAAATGTCAGCTAAATGAAATGTGTAGTGTGTATATCCTAATAGAGGGAATGTTAATGGCATGCTTACTCCCTGCACCCGCCCGGCTTTGCTTTTACTTTCAAAATAATTTACTGCGCCTTTAAAGCACCCCGTCATCTGCAGCCAGAGACCCATAACTGTCATGTGAGTCGATCATTTACCGGGCGATCTCCTAAGTGTTACGTGTTAATGGGTAGAAGCTGTAGAAAACATAGGGAAATAACTAACACCTACAGAACCAACAGATCATCTCTGCAGAAAGGAAAACTGTATCATTTCATAACACATTCAGGACTGCAGCAGTTAATCAAGCTACCTGCCAGGAGAGCCGCCATTTCTCAAGAGCGTGTCAGAGGAGAAGTCTTTAAGTACGCTCATATGGGACTGAATAACTGAGTGGGATTCTTCTTTCACTTACATTAGTTGTCGACACTGGGGGATTTGGAACATTATATTTTCTGGTGACAAGGTTAATGTAACATAATATAAGCCCCTTAATACTCGGTGCTTATTTCTGGCTGTAAAGGACGCCTGATTTTGTATGTCTAATTGTTGAAACCGAGAAAGATGAAATAACAACAAACACTTGCACTTACATTTCCATCTCTAACTATTTCCAGACTGGAACATGATGAATTCTCCACGTTCTGAGATGTAAAATAACAAAACTACCTCGGTAATTATAGTCCTAATTTTTTTTCAATATTTATTAGGCATTCCAGGCTTGGGGGTGACCTACTGGCTGAAATTGACTGCACTTGAACGAGGCTATGACTGGCTAGCCTCAGAGGGTTATTAATTGCTCCAGCATGCCCTTGCACAATGTGTTTGGATAGGTGTTTCTCGTAGCTAACAAAAAAGCCTTTGTATTGCTTCACTTTAGTCCGTGACTCAATTAGGGAAGGAAATCAGAGTAAATACAGAAAGCTATTGTCTTTCTTCAAGCTCCAGCTTGAGCTGAGGATGTTGCATAACTTTACAGTATCTTGTCTGTGATGTGTGTTATCATTTTTTTTTAGCCGTAGTGGACGATCAGAGAGTAGGATGATGAGATGATGCAACATTGGTGATGCCCAAGGTAACTGAGCATCACTCTTTATGTAATACTGGAAAAATCTACATACCTTAAAAAGCTATAAGTGTATATTATTTATTATTTAAAAAAAGGGCCCAATGTGAAAGTCTACTTTTTTTTTTTTTTTATACCAAAACCCCGGTTTACCATCATTCAAATCAAATAAACACTGCAAATCTTCCTATTTGAGAAGACTTAGTCTGAATTAGTGGCATCTTTTTGATAAAAAAAATCCCAAAAGCTCAAATTTCTTGATGGTGGACTAATAAATTAATAGTGAAACCTTCTCCACTATAATATAAGACTACCTCAGATTCATGTTAGTTTATATTTCTACTCTACAAACCAATAGTATCAGTGAAAAACATTTAAATCAGATTGCAGATGTCACAGCTGGCGTGCACCATTAAAACCTTAAAAACACATAAGCCTTTCAGACAGTTTCCTCTGTAACACAGTGTTGACAGTCTGCTTTGTCTGTCTGTTTCACCTCTGTATGTCTCTCCCTGCCCAGCTCCTCTCATTCACTCTACTAGCCTTGGAAAGGGGTTTCCTACTGAGGCAAATTCCAGCGTGCACTTGCCAAATGACCCATGACCATGGGCGGACAAGGTTACCAGTCCTGACTTTTACAACCATTTCTGCCTCCATGCTAGTCTCTGTGTCTCCCTGCCTGAAATAGCAAGTCGGATACTGTTGTAATGAAAAGTGCAGAACTGAGAGGCTCAGGACGAACCTGCTGCTCTGATGCCCTCCAGACTCAAGCTGACAAAAACATCAAGACAATGACAGCAAAGTATGAGAGGTGAACAAAACCCCAAAGGATGTTAGAGAGATAGGGGAGCAAAAGGTGACAGAGCACTAGAATCTGCTCGCTAAATAAAAGTGCAATTTAGCACCTTTATGGGCTCCTTGTGTTGTACACTGCACCTGTGGGGTAGAACTAATAGGTGATGTGGAACCTTCTTTTTTGGATGTGGATCTCTTTATGTATAGGTCTGCAATGGAAATATAACACTGCACACAATATTGGAGATCTGGAGCCCTTTAACTCCTCAGCGCTTTATGTTATTTTCTGTGCTTCTGTAGATGCTGTGTATTCATAGTGCTCACACCACCTTAAATTGATCACTACTTGTCTCTAAGCTGATGCTGTGTGGCGATGCTACACAAGACTCACAAGAGCTGTTCTTTTTTTGTTTAGGTATTTTTTCCCCTTTATTTTATAGTAAAAACAAGCTAACTTCTGAGTGCTATCACACACAAACGCCAGCCACCGCTGACCCTTGTTGACATGTACTGTAGTCTAAAATCTTTCTGTGAGTAACGCGATGTGACAGCGTGGTCAGTAAAGACTGATGTGAACTTCAGTCATGCAGAACATGGGCACTACAAACTGTGCTAGACATAGTGCGGTAAAATAACCCCATCGACAGGGCAATAAAGTGTGGTTTAAAATATTATGGGTAATAAGGGCATATTCAGAATTACTGAACATGGGAGGTATAACAATTTTATGGCATAAGTATTCCCATTTAAATCTTATGTCAGCAGTATTAGTGAATGGTCGGCGAGCTCAGTTGTTTCTAAGTCCTGATCCGGCAGATTTTTAATTCAAGCTATCTGACAGCAGACCACTGCAAAGTTCTGACCTCCTACTGGTTTTATTTACAAGTTGACGCATTATAAATGAGCAGTACTTATGATATATAAAAATGATCCAAAAGCTCATGCTCTTCATACACAGAAAAGAGTTGGGGCAAGAATCTATTCACATAAAAATCACAAACCAAAATCAGACGAGCATTAACAGAAGAGTGTAAGATGCTTCTAAATTCAAGCAGTTAACTACACTTTGATGGTTAACTTAATATAACTTTAATCATCCTAAGTGTCAGCTACTTTTCATTTGCACGATACAAACATTCCTCAATTAGACAATGAATCAAAGCTTCGGTATCAAATGTGTTGTTGAAAAGTCAATTTCACCACTGAAGAACTGTGGTAGCTGTAGGTAGATTTTGGCTTAACCTTGAAGCTTAGGGTCATTTTCAAATGGTTTGGTTCATAATGGCTAAAACTCCTTGAGCACTCACTATAAAAACCAGCAAAATTAAAAGGACCACTACATCCATTGACCACTTTTCAGACATAAAGTGCTAATATTCGGGGTTAGCATATCCTGTAATTATTACATTTGGTAAAATTTAGCTAACAAAACAGACATCTCTCAAGAATATTGTGAATTAATTGTTGCTTTTCACTGCGAAGGATCAGACTAATTATTTTTAAGTAGACTATCAAGCCAGATTAAACAGATTCATGTCCGTGCTCTTCATGTGTTGCTAAAAAATGGCTGTAAATGTTAACAGGACAAGAACTAAACTGTTTCTTTCCTCCTGCATCATGATCTCTAATATTGGTTCAAGTCCAAGTGATCGAACGCCATTTTCCACTGGAGTGGTTGGACTCTCTTCTCTGGTTAAAGGTGTGTTTATCACATATAGTATGTAAATCCATGAGTCAATTAATCAGCGACAGTCTTGAGACACAGCAGTACAAAAACAGCTGAAGCAACAAATGAGCTTTAGTGTATCTGATTATTTTGTTAGAGTCTCATTTTATTGGAGTCTAGAGAACAAACTGGAGATACACTAATACAGCCTCACCAAGCTCTAAATGATAATTATGGGATGGTTTTTGTCTATAAAGATTGCATCAAGGGGGAGACAGAGGACCAAATGGGAACAGGGGAACAGTATGACTTTTTTTTTTTGAGCATCAGATGAAGAGTGAGCGGGGAAATGTGAGAGAGAGAACATCATGCATGAATGGCAGGCGGTGCAGGAATGGCATAGTCAGTATGAGTGTGGTTGTTCATGAGAGTATGAGCTCCCAGTCCCCCAGGGTGCAAACCCTGTCAGAGAGATCATAATAAACTGTCATCTGTACAGCCAGGGGCTAAAGTTCCACGCTGGTGCTGAGACCACAGGAAGACTGAAACACTAACTGATGCCTTGCTTTAGAGGGGTTCTGTACTGTGAACACACAAGCCTGAAGATAAGTGTGAACAACCACCCCCCCTCTTTTTTTTTTTTTTTTTTTTACACTTGAGTGCTGATACTGTGGAAGCTCTTTATATTTCTGTTATTTTACCCATCCTATTTATATCAATGAGCACAGGCAAAATAACAGAAACACCCTATTATCTCCCAAAATAAACATGAAGTTGACACTTGTTTAAGAGAAAAAATGGATATACATAGTATAATAACTGTGACAGCCTTATTAAACTTACCTTATTATATATACGATATATTCTGTATAAATCCAAGATGTGATACTACATTGTTTCCTTGCTTGTTTATAGTCATTTGTGTTATTAGATACATTTTGAGAGGTAGTAGATTATCTTCCAACAAGACAACATTTTTTCCTATTTTTTTTTTATATCTCTGTGTTCAGCTGAGCAATGGATTATAACATTTTATATGATGAGGTTACAGTTTTAGCCACAGTTTTTAGTCAGGCTTGCTTGTTTGTTGTATGAAGAATGTGGTTGTTGTATGTTGCATGTTTTTACTATTTTTTGTTGTCTTATTCACTGTAAACAAAACTTCCTCACAAGGACAATAAACTTACCTTACCTTACCTTATATGTAAATTACAGTGCAGTACAGTGGTGGTTGAAGGTGCCTGACAGGACAGTGTGTGGTCAGGCTCGGGTAGCACCTGGTGTCAGAAAAGGGAAAAAATGGTCAGAAAACAAGACAACGATCTTTCCTTAACCTTAAAATGAGAAATCTAAGAGTCTAAACACAACTACAAAAAAAATAATCATTGACTTCAGTTGCCAACTCGCTCTCACTCAATACCGAAAACTACATGTCACTTGTAGGCACGGGGGTCAATTGTACATGCTCCGTCACTGCAATGTCATGTGAGGAATTCCTCACCAACCAGCTCCCAATTTCATGGCGAATTTCCACTGAGGACTACATATGTTTGGGGAATGTAAAGTGAAGCGGCGGGGGGCAGTTCTCCTGGATTAAGTCTGCTCATCAGTTTATCATTCATCAGACAGCGGGAGTTTCAGTACAGAAGAAGAAGGGGAGGAGGAAAAATCCCTAATTTTCTACAGCCATACCTTCCTTTGTACTTGAGGATTAACGACAGGGCTGAGAGAACCTGATGAGTTTAAAGCTTCAGAGGAGAGCAGGGTGAAAGAAAGCCAGATCAGAACAGAGATACCATTAGAGAATCTCATAAATCAAGAGTGCTTATGGCGGGGGAATACGCTCTAAAAGACCATCTGGACTTCCCAACCCTAACATTTATTTTGAGCTGCCTCCACTGAGAATATGCTTTTAAGGACAGAATTTTCCTCAGTATTACAGCTCTTAAAGAGGCTCGCTTTATGTTGCTTCCACTTTGTTCATTTTCTGTCAGTGATTAATAAAGAGTGATCACATTTTAGACGAGTGAAAACACAATTAAAAAAAAAAAAAAAATCACAGGCTAAACAGCGGTCCCAAAAATAAATAAATTGTACAGTACTGTGACAATTACCAGTAAAAAGCCCACGCCACTCGTTCTCCATGATGATCATGTCGGAGCGGAGCTGACACCCAGGCTCCTCAGAAAGATAAGTGTGATTCTGTCCGGGGCCCTCGCCGGCCTGCCACCTTCCTGCAGACACCTCTTCCTCTCTGAGCTTCCTGATGTTATCATAATCTGGGACCCAGGGTGGACCTTTGTGGCTCATGGCCTCGTCTTCCGCTAGCACACGTGTGCGTCACATTATCTGTTGAGAGGCCAGACTCTGCATCCTGTCAGGTGGGGGAGGGGTCGGCCAGTACTGTCGGGAACAGGAAAAGGAAGTGGACATGACCAGGATTAGGTGAGAGAATGGAAGGAACAGAGTACAATATCTATCCCCCGTCTCCTTCAATCATTTATAAACAACTGTGTCATATTTTCAAAACTGTTTAAAAAAAAAAGAAGAAAAATTATCTCCAGTGTTCATCAGAATGGTTAAAAGTATCTTTCCCTGATTGATCCAGTGAATGACGAGTTTTACTGGATCTCACAGGCAGTCGACTGCTGTAGTCTGACACAGCCAGTGCAAAAAGGCTGAGCAGCTACAAAAATTAGAAGAAAAACCAAATATCTGTGTGTGTGCCTGCACATGTGTGCGTGCGTTGGCCCACCACTTGGCTGTAGCGTGAGTGAAAGTCAAGCCATGAGCTTGGTCTGGCTCTGCACACTTAACTGGGCTTGGAGCTCTTATTTCAATGGATGCCTAAGTAGAGTTTGACTTTGAAGGCTTTGATCCGGAGGCAATGCTATGGCATTTGACTTCTAGCTAAAAAAAAAGCAGTGTGTCAGACCTCTGGGGTCACCGGGATCACTTATCGCGGCTGAAAATAACCAGTGGCAAGCCACGATTTGGGGAATCTAAAAGAGGGCTGACATTAGCAGGTGCCCTGAGGTGGAATAAAGACAGCTACAGAGCAGGTCACTGACCTTGGACCACAGAGAACTTCTTTTTCTTTTTCATTTTTTTTTAAACCCGAGGGCCTGGTTTCACTTAGCAGAAAGGTTCTTCAGCTGAAACTGGTGAACAACAAAACTATTTCAGCAAGTGTATAAAACACTGCACAATCAGCATCAATCAATCAATGGACTATCGCAATTAGGTCCCATTTCCCAAAACCACGGTTGGGTTCAAGAATCCTTATGCAATCATCTGAAGTGCCTTTATTTTCTAAACTGCACAGGGAAGTTACACCAACATAATATATCCAATTGTTGTTTGATGTTGAGCAGTATCATTATTTATTTACTTTGTTATTAATAATAATAATAATAATAATAATATATATTTTTTAATAATCAGCTCATTAGAAATTGAAACATCCATCATGTAACTATGCTTACTTACATTTGTGGTCACCAGGATTAAAAGGGGCATTAGCTACTACCAAGTGTACCTTTTTTTTTTTTTTTTTTTAAATTCATTGCTCTTCAAACCAATTTACATCAATAACGAATGGTTTGAGGAAAAATAAAACCCACATTAAAGCGATTCTCCTAATGAATAAACCACTTGAACAGCTACTGAGTCGCATTCAAACATATATTTATAGTGAATCATGAGTCCTGGAGAGTGATGTTTCCACAAACCTTAAAATACTGTTTCACTAACAACCAGTGCCCAGCTTGTGTTGCAGAGTTCAGACCAGCAACATTGGTGGTCTTTGTGATATATTGCGTCACGAGGATCATATAGCATTACTGAAGTAACTCATATGTCTCAACACCAGCAATGCCCTGATCCCTGTGTGACACCAGCAGGTGCTCTTTATTATTGGTCCTTTTGTACTCAATCTTCAGAGTAACTACTGAGAGACAATCACTGCCACTGATGGTGGAATAAATGTGTAAATAAATACAAATTGCAACAAATGAATCCATATCTTGTTGTCACTAGATAGCTGAAATCTGTTTTGAGCGACATTGTTTCCTCAGTGCATGAAGGTGGATACTGCGATTCAACCTCAGTTTCACCACTTTTTCTGTCCCCTGTTGTTGTGTGTGTAAAAAAAAAAAAAAAAAAAATCAATGGAGCACAGATGTACACAACAGTGTTTACAAGTACATCTGAGGACATAATGTCACAGAGGATTAACCCACAGACAAGTGGTAGTGAGGATTTCAAGCTGCTGTATTCATAAATTAAAGAAAAAGTCCTGTTTTCAGAACAAGTCAGTCATGTTGGGACAATTTACTCCTGTGTGCCAGAGGGTTAGCTTGTCATAGTGTATCACTACAAGTAAATACACATTTGTACATGTCAATTTCTGTAGTTTTTTTTTTAATATATATGTAACACTACAAATGATATTATTATACTGATGTAATATATGAACAAAAACAAATTCTTTAATCCATATTTAAGTTGTATTATGGTGGAAATCTATTCTTCACATGTCACATTTTTGCATTGCAGGACAGTGAAAACCCACAACATGCTGGAGGCCTGTTTGACTACAAGCCATGGTTGTTCTAATCCAGGCATTTCAACATGTACTGCAACATTTTCTCTTCTCCAATATGTAAAAACTAATGGTTCAACTTCACTTTAATTTGCTTTGTATGTTCATGGTCCCGAGAGGATGAATCATACATTTCTGGTGACTTTCTGCAGAAGAAACGCTGTATTGTAACATGAGGATAAAGAACTGTGGTGCACATTGAGATGAAAATGGAGTCAGTGGAAGACGTTTCCTGGGCGAATACATGCTCCCAGGAGGCCAAACCCATTTCATTTTAATGACCCAATGACCTTCTTTCTTTAGCTAAGCTTAGCGCTAAGAACAGCAAAATTGCCAGTACGTTGTTTAGTCGAGCGCTTTTGTGTTGCAAGGTGTAATGAACACTGCAGGCAGCTAGAGAGGTTTTAGACTTCTAGTCTCGATAATCCCTAAACCACACACTACTCCTGACTCAGCTGCTGCTCGCCCAAATAAGAGTGGTGGCCTAACAAAGGCATCGGTTCAATATTATTTGGGTCCAACTATTAAAAATTGGAAAAGAATTTAAATTTACAAAGATGGCAACAAATCTTTATACTTTAGGATGTGGAATTTGTTAGTGGTTATTTATCCTTAATAAATGAATCAAATTATGATTTGATAAACATATTATTCAACTAATTGTTTTAACTTTAATATTGCATTGTAAGCAATGTTTTCCATTTTTGTAATGCAAAAAATACATTGACAAAGATTATGCCTTTGAGTTTCCCTCTTGTTGTCCCAAAGTCGTTATAAATTTAAATATACACTATGGGTTAACTTAAGCCTATTTAAAACATTGCGGCATTTTTTATGGTTTTAATACTTACACGTTGACACATACATGTATATAGATACACAAAGTGTATCAGTTTACATGAATGCTGCATTTTGTGTGCAATGAAAATGTGTTAATTTCTAGACAGTGCTCTTCAACTGTTTTATATGAACCACTGTACTCCAAAAGAAAAACCAGACAGTTTTATTTCCTGTTAAAGCATGTTTTTATTTGACCAAGACTTAAAGCAAGGCCACAGAAAAAAAACACAAAGCGAAAAAAAAGAAGAAGCTGCTTTTCATCATAAAAAGCATATTAAAAATCCTAAAATATGAAAGGTTGGGAAATACATAAAGGAGAGAGGAGTGAGGTGGCATGTGAAGGAACAGAGTGCAGAAGGCAGACGGGGAAAGGAGAGACAGATCAATACGAGTCAGGAAATAAGGTAGAAAAGGTTATTTACTTGACATTGATCTGTTGTAGCGGCAGCAGAGCTTGCCCTGTTTCTCTTTTGTTAACCTTTAAGCCCGAGTATACTCACAAATGACGGGGGAGTCAACTAACAGGTGTAATTTATGGATCGAAGGAGGTCGCAGTACCTCTGTCACTGACTGGTGCCTGTATAGTTACAGACATGAAGAAATATAAAACACAGACACAGATAATAAGGACAATTTTACATGAACTGAGAAGTGACTTTCTGAAATCTTGAAATCTAATCTTGGATGACTTATTAACGTGCACTACATGTATGTATTTATATATTTGAGGTCTATAGATGTCAGAACCTGAACAGAACAACCTTGTTAGAACAGTACACAGTATTACTACAGTACACTCCTACTGGACATGACTTTCACATGCAGTGCAGAATGAAGGAAGTGTGCCAAAGTAAAAAACTAAGCATACAGATGTCAGGGTGCTGAATCGGCATGTAGCGTGATTCTCATGAGTCTAGAGTTCACGTCCGGGTGCAGACTAAATATAAATAATAATGTTGGTTTTTCTTGTTTTGTTTTCACAACCCAAAGCTCAGTTAGTGAAGACGTTCAGTAACTAAATTTAACCACATTTTATTCATACTGTAGCATGCCATGCTAAATAAACACTGCTTCAAAGATTACCTCTGAAATCTACAGAAGACTTTGGTCGAACAGAATCCTCAACATTGATCGGTACTCCGTCTTTAATGCCATGACGTGTCTTTGTGGTTGAAGTTTTATGTCTTCTCAGTTTTTACAACTAACTCGGTGACGTAACCTACTAGTCATCATGACCTAATTGTTTGCCTCCCTGAACGTTCACAGAACAAGTGCAGATTATCAAACAGATGTTGCCATTCTTCATCATCTTAGACGTGGAGCTATTAATAACTTCCACACCTGTAGCTTTTCACCTTCACCTACATTATTTTCAGCTTTTTACATACAAACCAGGACATTTAGGATCACAGTGGTCTTAATAATAAAATACTATTCTTTTAGGCTTACCATACCGTCCATTAAAATGCATTTCCTCTAGACCAGAAGTAGGCTGGTGTTGATATTGACACTATCCAGTATCCTAACAGATAATAAAAGGAGCAGTAATGTAAAACAGCAGGGTTTTCCTCTATATGATTCTTCATTTATTTTATTTTATTCATGACTATAGTTGACCATCAACCAAAGCAGCTGACTTGTAGGTGACACCTCTACTGGGCACTGCTGAGTCTGAAATACAGTTACACCATCATTGCGAAAACAACTGTAGATACATCTGTACCATCTCTAACAATCAACTAAAAGAGGAAACATCCACACGTTTTCAAATCGCCTCGATCCTAAATGTAGAAATATGCCTTTCTATTCCATCTCAAAGACAAAGCAAGCGGCCACACATGAACTGATAAAGATTTAGTTAAAAGGAGGCTGGCTGCGGACAGAGGGGTCATACTGTGCTCTTGTGCTGCACATCAGTAGCACCTGGCCCAAGCCCAGTCAGCGCTTCAACACATCCATCATGTCTCTTTTTTAGTCCATGAAGATGGCACAGACCTGATGCACTGAATGAGGAACTATTTGTTCTTCCATATGCCAGTACTTGTAATCGTTTTCTCGGGATCCTGCCAAATTTTGCCCTTTGCCAACAAGGGCCACATGTTTCCACAAAGGAAAGTCTGGCAAGTGGCACACGGATGATTTTGTAATTTGGGCTTCAGTAGAAAAAAATCCTGATACCCAAATCAGCACAGGCATATTATTGTTTCACTTTTCTCTCTCTCTCTCTCGTTGTTTTTTTTTATTTTCCCCCATTCATAGTTGTGTTTTGTTAAAAAAAAATAGAGAGGACAATTGTGGTGTCCATATGCAAAACACTGTTCCCAATATCAAAGATGTAGAAATAATGTGAAATCTTTGTTTCTCTTCCTTTCTTTCTGCGTGCTTGTAGCAGCAGAGGCTCACCCACCTTAGGGCATGTTGTGTCTGACTGCTGACATCAACAACCTCTCACGTCCTTCTACTTACACTCTTAAGGCATTGTAATTTCAAGATGTGGGATTTTTTTCATTGGCTCCACTAACTGACTGAAACTTAGCCAGTCTCACCGAGTTGGCAGGGCTGCTACATAAACATGCATTGGTTGCTTAGGTTCACAACCTTTCCACAAGGCACCACCATGTGCTCTAATGGAAACATTCAATGTTGTGCTAAAGGCTGTTTTTTTTTTCCCCCCTTCTTTTTGTCACACTCCTGAATTTCATTTAGTTAGACAAAAATGGCTGCGTACAGAAACCAAACGGAGGTAAACATTTATGCTAAACTATGAATACTTGAGTAAATACATGCCCTGCCTTGTCACGAGGGTCACGCAACCCTATAAAAAAAGCAAAGAGTAAAATAAATATATACATATTTTAATGTCCCTATACAGGTGCATGTGTATAGGCACTTCTCAGAAATCAGTCCATTGTGTATTCTGGTGACTCATTTTCAGGGAGGAAGTAGACCCATGGGGTGAGCTGACCCTAAAAGAGCCAGGAAATTTGTTTTTTTGCTCCTGAACTTGGCTATATCTCACTTTCTCGAGGTACCTGTCCCACTCACTCACTCTCAAGGACCAAGCCAATCTCCCTTTGTAAATAGAACTATGTTTTATAATTCCCCCTCTCTCTCAGATGACCATATCAATAATGCAGAGGACCCGCATCTGTCCAGAACCATGAGATTATTTCTCTGATTTGGGCTGACAGTTATGGTAATAGTTTGGCAAACAATCTACTCTAGCAACAATGACCACAGATTACAGCTGTTTTCAGATCAAAGAGACTGCAGAGAGGCCCATGATTGATTGCTCACCAAGAGACAGAGTCAGGCAGTTCAGCCCCCCACATCTCACTTTTGCCTCTCTGCTCTGATAACGGAAACATTCCTTTATTTCTAATCTTCCTGGATATTCTGTTATATTAGAGATACCACAGGACCCCTTAAATATTTAACTAATCCTAATACTTCAAGGGATTCATTTTTTTTAAACCAAAGTTTTGATTTAGGAGTGAATTGTCCAAAAAAAGGAAACTTTTAATGAATGTCAAATTAATAAAATATCCTAAATACATTTCAGATTTCCAAACTAAGTTTTGTTTTTTTCTGAAAAAGGTGTTAGCTTGTAATTTGTACGAAAACTATATTACTTTACTTACACAATTGACATACAATGTATATCCTCATGTGTATTTAGGTGCTGTTATGTTATGTTATGCTATGCTATGCTATGCTATGTTATGCTATGTTATGCTATGCTATGCTATGCTATGTTATGCTATGTTATGCTGTGTTATGCTATGCTGTGTTATGTTATGTTATGCTATGCTATGTTATGTTATGTTATGTTATGTTATGTCATAAATGATGTATCATGGTCACAATTACCTACTATTATCTATTGAGCACAATTACTTCAAACAAGCTTAATAGTTAATTTAAACCACATATTAAACTCAGACTAACGACTGAAT
>OOFC01033566.1:0-11402 GCA_900323345.1 Pseudochromis fuscus | reverse complement strand
CGACAGCGACAAGCGGCAGAATCAACCAATAAAGAGGGAAGATGCAAAACAGCACGGCTTTTTGATTTTTACGTTTATTTCCAGAAGGCTAAATATCACGTTGGTCCTCTCCATGGGAAATGTGAGTACACAAAAACCAAGACAGACAGTCGACCGACACAAAGTATTACACACACTCTGCAGGAAGGAGTCTTCACCGAAGCACTTCCTGTTTAAAATACCACATTAACAGGAAGCATACGTTAGTCGGGGATTCTGCTAGTACTTAAGCTAACCCGTCGTCCAGCTTGTGACAAACCACCCTCGTGCAAACTTTTATTGTTTGACAGCACTATTTATTACTGCACCTTAACAAGCATTAGTTATCCAATTATTCAATTAGTCGATGGAATAATCAATAGATTATTCGATTACTAAAATACTCGTTAGCAGCAGCCCTAATATTAATCATTTAAAAGCAAACAAAAAAAGTCATGAATTTCCCTCAGACTGAGTTGAACCTCAGGACATTTCCGGGAAACGTTGGAGTTTGAAGAAGTGATTACACGAATGTAAAAATTATGGTTCTGCTTGAACACACAACCTCAAGTTTGATTGTGTGTGTGTGTGAGAATGTGTGTGTGCTGCTATGTTAGCACGCCCTTGGTGCCCTCTCCACAATCAATCTCAGCAGGAAGTGTTGGGTTAGCCCCGCCCCTCTGCCAGGGCTAAACGAATTAATATTAATCAAGCATTGATTAAGGCCTTAACACTGACCAGCCATTATTCACAACACCATCCGTTCTTCTATTCATCCATTTCTGTCGACTCCTCCATCTCGTCCTCTCTCCATCCACCACTGTCATTCTGAATTTTGTATTTTCTCCTTTCTCTGTCTCGCTGTCGTCCACCGTCCTCTTTGACCTCTTCTGCCTTCCTCACATCTTTAATATAAACTCATGCATGCATCTCAAATCCCTACATTTTGTTTTATTCTCCTGTTTCCTTCCTCCACATTTTCATTATTTCAAGCAGCATCCATGCTTCTGATCCTCCTTTTATTCTCTCTTGTTCTACCTCAACACTTCCACTGTTCCACCTTTTCTGCTCCCCATTTATTTACTGGATGTATCCAACCAACCCCAACTTCATCCATCCACCCTCACTTACAATCCCGAGATCCCCGGTGAGCCACAGGAGAAAAAAAAAAAAAAGCAAAGGGAGCGTAAAAAAAGAAAGTGAGAGAAGGAGATTAAGGCAAAGTGAATGAGGGAGGAATGAAGGGAGAGATGGAGAGCAGGATGAGGGCGGCTCAATAAAACACAATAGGCCATTGTTCTGACATAACATTAGTCACCTGGGCAGAGAATAGGGAGGAGAGGGAGTTTGGGGGGAAAAAGAAGAGGAGACAGAAGATGAGAAAGAAAGATGGAAAGAGAAGACAAAGGCTACACTGAGGGGGGAGGAAGAGGAGAGGAAGAGGAGGCGGCCATCAGCCAAGCAGCAGTGCAGAAAACTTTTCTTTTTGTTCACCTGCTGTTATGTTTGCTGAATCCTAACACACACACACACACACATTACACTACCGTTAAAGGGTTGGTAAAACTTCTGGCTATGATCAATAAAAAGATGAAGATTAATAAGTCAAGTGTAGAATTTCATATGTACATTTAGTGATTTCTGAACATTTCTGCTAAATCAATATTAGCTACAATGACTAATAATATAATAATAATAAGATATGATAATTGTGATTTATTTATTTATTATATACAGACTAATTTATCACCAGACAGCATCTCCTTCCTGACGAGGACGTGACATTTTTTAAAGCAGACACTCTGAGGGTCAATCTTTAAATAAAAGATACATTTTTTAGGCCTAATTATTCTACTATTGATCAGTATTTTACAATCCAACGAGGGTATTTTTAATAGTGTAAGAGTGTGATCAGGCTCCTATCAAAAAAAAAAACCCCATAGGAAATCCATAATGAGAGCAAGATACCAAACTAGAAATGAAAATTTTAAACTACCGTATTTTCCAGACTATAAGCTGCTACTTTTTTCCGACACTTTGAACTTAAACACCGGTGTTTCTCATGTATCAGCGGCACAAAGCTTGTTAGCTTTTTACAAGCTAGCAAGCTCCATGCCGCCGATATGTTTAGCGTCAGAGTGGACCACATGAAATTGTTCAATAGCAGCTTACAAAAAGGTGCACTCAATAGTCCGGAAAATACGGTAAATTCATGCAAATTAGTTTTTACACATGCAACAAACTTAGTAATTTACCTGATCTCAACATGCTTTAAGTGCTAACAATAATAAAGTGTTGAAAGCAACAACAGCCAATGTTATATAAAGCTGTCACTCAAACCAGCTGCATGTGATATATATGAAAATGAATTATTTTTGAGGCAGAGAGGAATAAAACAAAGGTTGGTGTATGACCTGGAAGAATTTCAATCATGCATCTTGTAGGTAGCACCTCCTCTTCTCTATTGCACATAAATTCAATATTTACCAGCTTTAATGATTTGGATCACAAAGTTCAAATGACTGAGAAGCACCTCTGAATCATCACATAAAATACTGTCATCATGCTGCATCTACTTATTTGTTTTCTACTCTCATTTCGACTCCTTAATTTTATTTCCCCTCCTAAATTGCCGTTTTAATCAAGCCTAATTCCTGCGCTCTTACCACATCACCTAACCTTCACACAGTTTTTTCCTCTCTGTGTCCCCCCTGCCTCCTCATCCCTCAGCTTCCCCCTGCAGCATCAAGGCTATTCAAAGCAGGCACACAGTGAGAGCTTCATGTGTCATCTGCCAGGGTGACAGTAATGCACTATTTCTTTTCATCTTCGAGCAATGCCTGCATTATCAGTATATAAGATGTATGGCAAGACAATATTAATAGTCTCCTTCTCCCTGTGCGAAATGAAAGAGGCCTCAGCAAAACAAACAATCTGCTCTTTCTTCTCAAGGCAACTGAGCAGGTATATCAAAGGAGAGTAAAAAATGACCAGTGTGTGTGCTGTTTGTCTCTGCTGGGTCACGAGAGGGATGGTTTTCCACAGCGAGAGAGAGAGTCTGCTCGCAGCCTCAGCTTTGCTTTACACTGTTGAATTGTGACTGTGCTGCATGGAGCTATGAATGAGCACTGACACTATATAAGATGATAAAGCTTAGAGCGATGTTAGCAAGTATCAAAACGCTCAAGCAGCGCCGTATGTGATGCTGACAAGGCAGAATATTAATAAGATAAGTAATAAAATCAATTGAATCCTAAGATTTTGTATTACTGTGCATTGAATCATCATACAGTATATCACCAGTGTCAGCATTATGCATTCTCCCCTCACTCAGAGTGCATTCAGCGTCGGTCTTTAGTGGTATTGAACTCGCCAAAGGTAGTGACCACGAAGCTTGTGCATGTAGCGACCGGCTGTGGAGGGCTCGGGGGTCAATTTGTCAGGAATCAGGCGAGGATGTAAAGGACAAAGCTGTCTCTCCGCATTAAAACAAAACGTACAAGAAAAGGGGCTTTCCACGTGAACGAGTGGGCGCAAAGTGATTTAATTTCCAGAGCAATGTAGAGGTTTGAGTTTAAAAAAAAAAAGGTTCAGGAGGGATAAGAGAAGAGAAAAAAGCTCGAGTGATATTAAGGCATATAGGACCCTACTGGCTAATTATAAAGCATAAGCTTAATTGGAAACCAAAACAATTTCATATCCATAATCCAGTGAATGCATTTTTATCTATTTTTTCTATCTGCTCTATTTATGCAGATCTAGATTTTAATGAGCCTCTCTTAAAAATTATGCATAAAGAGCAAGCCAGTCTGATGGAGAATAGGTTAGGAAAAGTGCATTAATAAATTACTCTTCCTTTCTGTATTCATTTTTGTCTGGATCTGCTTTATGAATCCATGCTATCACTCCAGCTCAGAATGAGGTCTAAACAGAAAGGTGCGACAGATTAAATCCCTTTTTATTTATTAGACGTGGACGTTTTAATAATATGGGTTTATTGGAAAGCCAACGCTGTATTCAGCTGTTTATAATGCTCTCACACCCTGGTAATGTATGGCAGGGCTATCTGCTGCTGAGGAGATATATTACAGGAGGAGATTCCTCCCAAGCAACTTATTAAAAACACTAAACCATTAGCTGGTGGAGCTGGGGCTCACTCCTCCTTCACTCTCCTGATCTCCGCACTGCTCCCTTCTCCCGAGAGCCTAAAATTAGACAGAACATCCCTGACACACACACACACACACACACACACACACACACACACACACTGAGCAACACACTAGCCCTGCACGCACACCCACACACACAACTATTTATAGCACATTACCATAACAGTGACCTATTTGTTTGGTTCTAAACTGTCTGGGCTACATATTTCATACAGCACACACCACGAGCGCAACATTCAAGATTAAATTAGACGCTGCATTTCGAGGGGGCATGTCAGTTAGAGGAATTTGACTTTACAACTGCAGATTTATACAAATTGCTTCAGTGCAGATTGCTACCTTGGCCTAGATTAACATCATATCCTGTGTCAGCCACCCATTGATTCAGAATCCAGATAGCGGATGACTGTACTTTATTTAAGCAGGACTAATACAAAGGAGTCCTGTCTGGTCTGAGACAGAGTGTTTGTAGGCTACGTTTTGGCTCCAGGGAACCCTGCGGCGCTCTAGCACCAACGGTCCCATGAGGAGTGCCACCACCACTGAGTGAGGAGAAAAATGGCTTTAAGACACAGAGATGGAAACATGTAGAAAAAAGGAGGTATGAAAAGACACAGAGCGAGAAAGAAGAGGTGAGAAAAAGTTAAAGAGACAAAGATAACAGAGGACAGGGATGAGCATTCAGGCTGTAAAGATGAGGACAGACAGCAGAGCGTACTTCCTGTGATTTACAGTATTTAGAAGAGCAATACAATGCATCTATGATTAGGACACATTAATTAGGCCAAGAAAACAAATAAATACAATGTGGACTAAAACTGTTTAATCCATCAACAGCTCAGGGAGAGCTGAAAAATACCATTACAGCCAGGCCCACATGGGTTCAGGTAATTCAAAGGAGTTCGGCAGCATGACAAAAGACATAAATCAAAGGTATGCATTTTGGTTTATACAAAGCCTGAGCTAAAATTACAGGTCAGAAAAGCAATTACTCTTTTCTGAGGCTGTCAAATCGAATAAGAAATGTGTTTTAGACAAAAGACGGAAAGCAGTCTGCTAGATGGGTGTCATAACACGCTGCAGTGTTGCCCTGAGGTGGTAAGAATTGTTTTGCCTTGCAAAAAGTATTTTCTTTAATGTGCATTTTTCACAGCCAACGGTCTGCGGCTCGCATCACACACATTTCATTCAGGTCACATGTAGTGAATTGTAAGCCTGCTCCACTATTACACATTGTCTCTCTCTCTGCGACCAACAGTCAGACGGTGGAGACAAAACAGTCGCGTTTGTATTGGAGAGAATTTGTAATTCAAACTAAAAAGAAAGAGACAAGGTTACACCAGGCAGGAAGTGAACTGGTGCTGTGAGCCATTTCAGCACCACGGACAGCAGCACATGCAGCACAGTCCTTTTTCACACAGTGACTCTTGTAATGATCACAGACTGGATTAGAAAAGACAAAGATAACATGACTTCATTTGTTAGTTTGTGGACTCGGGTTATGAAGCCAGGAGTTTGGTATTTGAACTTTTCTTTCCCATTTCTTTTATTTTTTATGTATTGGAACGTTTGTGATGTGATGTCCTGGTCTTGTGTTTTTTATGTCGGTGAGCCAAAGATGAATTTCTACTACAGTAGACAATAAATTCAATTCTATTCTATTCTAACGTGGCCATGTTGGTTGTTTGGAGCCAGAAATTACCATATTTGGATATGAAGGGAGGAGTGAGGAGGCGGGTCTGAACCTTATGCTCAATGTCTGAGACTTGAGTTCAGGTCTGATCTGTGTGGAAACCAGACCTGTCAATCAAACTAACCACACCCCCACTACTACTCCTCTGTTTGAAGCCTAATATGTGTTTAATAATTCAAATTTTTTCAGATGGACCACCAGAGCATTAATAAGAAGAGTTGACTTTAGCTAATGACATCAGAAAAAAATCTATTGAACTGAAGTCAATTGGAGCCGGCATCTAGTGGCCAACAGGAGAATTACACTTGTTTGCACACCCATTTTTATCTCCATATCAGGACCTCACCCACAATTGACACTTTTAAAACTCGTTTAAAAACCTATTTTTACTCTTTGGCTTTTAAACCGGACTGAGAAGTTGTCTTTAAGGTCACTTGTTTTTTTAGGTATTTTAACTGTTTTTATTATTACTGCATTTTTATTACATTTTACTTGTGTAAATTTTAATAAGTTTGTTTTGTGCAGCACTTTGGTCAACGTTGGTTGTTTTAAATGTGCTTTATAAATAAAGATTGATTGATTGATTGAATCTATGGTTGTGCTACACTGTAAAGAAGCGGGATTCACAGTGTGTGTGTGTGTGCTACTAAAAATGACTACCCCTGATCAACTGTGACATGAAAACAGCGCCAACCACAAAATGTTGTGTCAGATGTCACAGATATTTGATTAGCAGCTGAAATCTATAGCTACATGACAACATAATTGAAACTCCAGCGATCATATGCACACCCTGTGATTATTCTGCTGGAAAACAAACAAACAAGCAAACAAACAAATTAAAATAGGAGGCTACAAAAGCATATAGCCCTGATTCTGGAAGCCAACACTCCAGTTAAAACCTCCATCTGTTGAAATACATTCCCGAGGTGCTCCTAGAAACTGTGAACGCCCACACACAGAAAACTCTGCCAGGAGAACAAAGACAAACATTTCAGAACCCCCGTGCACCTCTCGCACCACAGCGCACGAAGAAGAAAAAAAAAAAAAAAAAAAAAGCTTTCCCCCTGCTAAATATATGGGCTTGACGTGGGAGCGTGTGGGCTGGTGAAAGCTCAAGATGCGATGCTTTACTTCAACACAGCTCTGCAATATTAAGACAGCCATATCTCTCATCATTTACTCGGAGCACATTCCCACAACACGTAGCCTAGTTTAGCAGGATGCATTTATCTCATAACATGTTGAGAGAAACAATGGGGGGACATGCAGCCATGAATGGTAGCATTAATTTCCTAATAGCTTGGTTAAAATAGAGTACAAAGAGATGCACGTACAACGGAGCCTGTGATTCTGCTTAAATCTCTCGGTGCTCGGCGTTCCCCGCTGTCAAGAGTTCCTCTTCGTAAACATTCACAAACAACGCCGGAAAAAGACTCCTATACAATAATAACCACAGCCCCTAGTCCATTCATATTTATAGTCGACATCAAAGGGAAGAGGCAATGCATTAGAGCCCATTCTGGCTCAAGGGGAGAAGCCATTTCCACAATCATCCTGTAACCCGTGGCGGTCCCGAGTAACCCCCACACTAGTTCAACTGTTAAACAAAGACATTTCATCCGTGGCATTGATGTTAATTTGACTCAGTCTGACCTAATGGTTCTTGATCAGAGGGCCAAAGGGGCCTCGAGGTTTCAGGACACACAAAGCTCCACAGAGATGAGCATTATTAGCTTTGTATGTTGAAATACACACACACACACACACACACTGTAAAGGTTTGCTTACTTTACTCCAGTGCTGGTCAGATGCAACCTAAGCTGATTCAAACGGGGTTAAATAAAAGTCAAACCCTTCAAACACTGAACTATGTATAGGGCTGTACAATATGCTTTTCAATTATTGATGCTGTGTAAAATTTTTAGGCACTTCAGAGGTTTCGATGGCATCATGCCATATTAACAGGGCAGGAGCATTAATGGTTTAGATTCTACCATGCTGCACCAACAGGGGGGTGTTTGATGGTTCCCCATTCATTTTTTAGCACAGCAGCACGGCAGTCACAAAAAAAAGCATCTTCAGCAGCAAGAACATGATGCAGTCAGTGGATGAAAAACAAGCCTACAGCCACTGAAGTTCTCCACCATGTTTGGAACAACCTTCCTGCCAAGTACCTTGAAAAACTGCAGATGAAGGAGGAAAACAATGCTTTGTATGAAGTTACAAATTCACTGAAATATTCACCGGATTATTTTTTTAAAGCACCCTCACTTTGGTTTTTGTGCCTGCATTTCGCACTGCATCGTATTTCATAATAAGAGCATTGTATTGATTACTAGAGTCTGAAAGATGTTTTATTTTGAAATATTCTCTTAACTTTCACCTGTACCTCCTCACACATCAATACGCTTGTTTTGGTCACGTATCGGATATGTTACCCAAAAAAAATAAGCCTGAAAACTAGTCTTTGAGAGAGATATTCGTTATTTTATTTTTGCTGTATTTATCTGCCACATGCTGAAGGCTGGTCCATGAAAATAATGCAGATATTAAACCGGTCCATGGTGCAAAAAAAGGTTGGGGACCCCTGTGTTGAAATGTAATTACAGCAAATATCAGGATATATTTTGAGTTATTACCATGCCCTGAGCATTACACATACTCAATGTAAAGCCATAAAACTCACAGTAATACACACAATCCCAACAGAAGTCACATTAACAAACGTAAATATGGTCATTTTAATTCAGCAGAAAGCTATAATTTCGATGCCTATTCTTCCCCGGCTTTTTGAAAATTATCTGAATGATTTTTGTCGCCAATATGTCAGAGCAGGACATCACAACAACACAAAAACCCTCCTATTAACCTCTGTCCATCCATCACTGAGGATGCTAGCAGCAGAATAACAGACACTTAGAAAGCAGGAGGACATCCATTTTGTTCATTGTGTTTGCAATTTACATGGTGACACTAAGAGATCCCATCCACTTCTGTCAGAAGAAATCCATTAGTCAAACCAAACACTGACACTTAGAATGTCAAACACACAGGTAGCACATAATTTGTTTCACAACACTGTGATAGCTCTAAATGCTGGCTGCTGAATAATGTCTGTCTCCTGTGGAAAAATGCACCATTTGAAATCACCAGAGGGGGGATATTTAAATGTTTGCATCGTTTTTAAATCTTGGGAACAGTTTATGCCTTTGGTGATGACTATTGTGTACATCATTCACTATGGGTTTGTCTGAGTGCGACTGCAGCCATAATACATAATCTTGTTTTTATTCAAAAAGTAATCATTGCAGAAAAAACACATTCAGGATTTTATATCTTTGAATACTAAAATGTTCTGACAACATGTGGAACGCCTGAAAACTATAAATGTGTTTCTATTTAGATGTGTGAATTGTGGTTTTTGAACGCCCTTGTTTCTGAGTCACTCAGAAAAACATCCTGTCTCTTCCTGTCTTCCAGGCAATAAGAGGGGATGCATCACACAGGGCTTTGTTGTTCTCCCTAATGTGAGTTAATCTGGACGCTGTCACATCAAACACAGGGACATCTTAGGTGTTATGCAGATAGTGTTAATAGAAACTTAGCCCGGCTCGGTCCCTGTGGGCCCCTCTCTTGCCTTTTCATTTGGTTGGAGGCAGCGAGATAGGCCATCTTCAAAGCCCTCTGTGTCTCTCTGTATCGACCACGCTCCTCTGCAGCCCTAGAGGCTTCCTATTAGAAAGGATTTGTCTTACAAGCTCTGTGTGCTGCCACTCTGAAAAAAGAAATAAATAAAAACTGAAAAAAACATGTTACCGGCTATGCTATTCTGCTGTAAGTCCCTTCGCTTCCCAACGCTTTGATCTTATTCCCCAATTTCAAACCGGCACCTGACGGCCCCGCTAGCATCCGCTACACCTATAGATTCGTGTCTGACATCGCCAGATATCAGCGCATCTGAGAGGCTGTCAGACACATACCGTCATAGCTCCATTCACACGTTAACCCTGGCGATATGTCATTGTTCTCATTTATTGCAAGAGGGAATAGCTCTTTCTGCCTATTTGGTTTGCAGCGGGGAAAAATAAGCCTGGATTTACAGCTCAGTGATCCTGTGTTTTGATAGGGAAGGACCGAGTTGGGCACAACATATTTTTTTATATACACATTTGCAATTTCTTTTCTTTTTGCTGCTCTCCATGTTGATCCACAGATAACCTGCCATCCCTCCTGCCTTTACTACTGTATGTCCTATTTCTGTAAGGTATAGCCAGGCCACTATCAAGCCTCCTCAATAAGGGGGTTGGGCTGCAAAA
The DNA here is from genome assembly GCA_900323345.1 of Pseudochromis fuscus. Classification (NCBI taxonomy): domain Eukaryota; kingdom Metazoa; phylum Chordata; class Actinopteri; family Pseudochromidae; genus Pseudochromis; species Pseudochromis fuscus. The sequence goes on along the minus strand of OOFC01033566.1, from coordinate 1,200 downwards.
TATAGTGAGGAAGAGTGAAGGAGACTGAAAGAAAAGGCTTTTATTTTCTCTTCTTTGCCACAAACTTAAATATACTCAGGCGGTGCAGCTATAGCCGGCCAGCCTATATAGCCACAGGGCTCTCACTATGTATGGGCACTATAATAAATCTGGCATTATCAGATCGCGGTCATTCAGCAGACACAGCCTAAGTGCTTTTAGATGTGTCAGAGGACATGACAGACTTTTACTGCTCCGCCGATGACTTCCCATTCATCCTGTGTAAAGTAACTTAACAATTCCCTATAGAACTTTAAATGTTCCCAATCATAGTTGTGTTTATACACAGCGTTTTTCAGCAGAACAGACTGTGCATCCTTGAGGCCTAACAAACAATGCGTTTCCCACTTCATAAAACATTTGCAAAGCTTTTTGGATTTTTTTTCCCCCTCTTTTTGTTTTTCTCTTTGTGGCTCACTAATAAGACATCACCACCCCCCAAGCAGTGGGCAGACAGCTCTACAAATCTTTGCTTTACAGTGCCACTAGTGGTCAGGAGCTCTAGAAAGTAACGCTTGTCAACACTGGGAGGGTTACACTATAGGTAGAAAGGAGTAGTCGTGAAGAAGAAGAAGAAGAAGAAGCAGAAGAAGAAAAAGAACAAGAAGAACAAGAAGAACAAGAAGAAGAACAACAAGAAGAAGAAGAAAAACAAGAACAACAACAGAACAAGACGACGAAGACGAAGAAGAAGACGAAGAACAAGAAGAAGAACAAGAAGAAGAAGAACAAGAAGAACAAGAACAAGAAGACGAAGACGAAAAAGACGAAGAAGAAGACGAAGAAGAAGAAGAAGAACAAGAAGAAGAAGAAGAAGAAGAACAAGACGAAGAACAAGACGACGAAGACGAAAAAGACGAAGAAGAAGACGAAGAAGAAGAAGAAGAACAAGAAGAAGAAGAAGAAGAAGAACAAGACGAAGAACAAGAACAAGAACAAGAAGAAGAACAAGAAGAACAAGAACAAGACGACGAATACGAAGAACAAGAAGAAGAACAACAACAACAGAACAAGAACAACAACAACAAGACGAAGAAGAAGAAGAAGAAGAACAAGAACAAGAAGAAAAACAAGACGAACAAGAACAAGAAGAACAAGAACAAGAAGAAGAACAAGGCGAAGAACAAGAAGAACAAGAAGAAGAAGAAGAACAAGACAAAG
>OOFC01033564.1:22721-52223 GCA_900323345.1 Pseudochromis fuscus | reverse complement strand
CACACACACACACACACACACACAAACATTATTGTTATCATTCTACAAAAACTTTGTTAAAATCTGGAAAAAGCTGTTGAAAGGATTGACACCAGGCTGGACTAGTGTACTGTAGTGTACAGTACTGTACTGTACTGTGCTGTACTGTACTGTACTGTTGCTTTGCTGTAACTTACTGTACTGTGTAAACTGCACTGTACTATAGTGTACTGTGCTGTACTGTGTAAACTGTACTGTACTGTATGTACTGTGCTGTACTGTACTGTGTAAACTTCACTGTGCTATAGTGTACTGTGCTGTACTGTGTAAACTGTACTGTACTGTAGTGTACTGTGCTGTAGTGTGCTATACTGCACTGTCGTGTACTGTGCTGTACTGTGTAAACTGTACTGTGCTGTAGTGTGCTGTGCTGTACTGTACTATATTGTACTGTACTGTGCTGTACTGTGTAAACTGTACTGTACTGTAGTGTACTGTGCTGTACTTTACTGTGCTGTGCTGTACTGTACTGTATTGTACTGTACTGTGCTGTACTGTGTAAACTGTACTGTACTGTAGTGTACTGTGCTGTACTTTACTGTGCTGTGCTGTACTGTACTGTATTGTACTGTACTGTGCTGTACTATGTAAACTGTACTGCACTGTACTGTACTGTGCTTTGCTGTACTGTGCTGTAGTGTACTGTAGAGTACTTTAATGTATTGTACTGTACTTTACTGTATTGTACTGTACTGTGCTGTGATGTAGGAACATTTACAACAACACTCCAGGTTGCCCTTGTGTTTTGGGTAGTTTGTCCCTTTTCTGTGTAACTAATATTTGCTGAATAGGATTTTGTATACAGCTCCGGAGAAGCAGTCCCTGGTTGATGTGAGTCGTACCATCGACCTTGTGTCTCCACATCCTGCACCTTTTATTTTGTTACCTCCACCACTGAGGTTTTGGGTTTTCCTGCAGTCTCTTGTTGATCCATTGGTCAGCAACATTACAAAAACACTTAAGAACAGTTTTAGATGACATATTTTATTTTATTTATTTTTCGAGAGATCGGGTATTGCCCAAGGAACAAATAATTACTTTTTGTTAAGGATCAGAGGTTGAGATCCTGTCTGAAAAAAAAAAATCATGACTGGAAAGTAGAGAGCACAACCTCCACCAAACTGTCTCAGATTGTCAGTCGTCATCCTGCATGTGTGTGTAGATTTCTAACCAAATCTGAAAATATGTGATGAAGTTATGAAGTTTTAAAACATTGACCAATTATAAAATTTTCAGGGATTTTTCAGACAGAATCAAAGGATCTGATCTTACCTAAATTTTAACAGTATTTTTCTTGGGTAATATCTGATGTTGCTCCAACCATGCATTTTTTTCTATATCTTATATGCCATTTGCGCTTAAACTACATGTTTTATAGAGTCACAGTGATATACAGTAAACAAATCCGTAAAAAATTAAATAAATACTGTTGTTGTACATTCACTGAGACTAACAGCAGGTGGTGTTTTGATATTTGGTCGGGGTTTTGCTCATATCTGAATCAGGAAATGAGAATTTAACTTTTGTTGGAGAAATTCCTCTTTTGAAATGTCATTATTTTCTCATTTCAACCACACACACGGCTCCACACTGCAGCACAACGGTTGTGTTTGGCACATCAATCCCAATCTGCTGTTTTGAACCTTATCCTGTAGCACATGGTGCAGCCAGATAACATAAACCTTTCCTAATAAACAAGAGGACTCAGAGACAAGATCATAAACTTCCCATCATTTATTACACTCATCTGACAAACGCTATACTTACTTGTATTCAGATTTTTACGGCGGGTGTATTCCTGACAGGTGTCTTGGTCGTCTCATAGTTTATTGTCCAACCACATCAATATTCTGTGTTAAACTGATTATTCTTAATGTTTCTGGACATTTGTAGAAGAGAATGTCTTCCCTGCAGAGACAGAAATGTGTTTCACTATCCCACCTGGTGGCCAAAGCCAGACATTACCCAGAGAGCTCGAACAGGAAAGCTGGTTATTGTTTAGACGCTCTTTTAATGTCACTAAACTTTGGTCCACAGTCACTGCAGGACGTTAGACATCTGAAGAAAGTGTTCTCGACAAAGAGGCCTCTGCAGCCAAGGTCTGGAGAGGATTTGTTCGAAGACAAGCTTGTTGGAAGTCTAAAATTAGACGAGCTTCAAAGAGAAGTAAAAAAGAAAAGAAAAAGATCCTGCTGACTTCTTTCAGCTCCGTTTCATCTCGGCTCCCACTGAGATGTCAACAGAGCCGCTGGACCTTTACAAGGAGTGACACTTTTCACATGACACTGATTTTCATTCCCTTTCAGAACTCATTAGACTCCATCACCAATTCATCTCTTTCACCTTAATTATGCATTGACATATATATTTAGCAGGAATGGCTCACTACAGATCAGAGAGGACAGAGAATAGTCTGCTCTTTTTCTTAAGTTGAGCTCCTGGACGACCTTTGGCTTGAAGGTTACCAGCAGCATATCATTAGAAATAATAATAACCAGTGGTACTGGCAGTCAAACATACAGAGGACAGATCCTGTCAAATGATTTACTTCAATTTCACTTAAGTATTCTTGCAGTTAAAAATGTGTAGTGGATTCACACAGATTCAATTCTAAACAAATAAAATTACAATCCCCCCCCCCAAAAAAAAACACAAAGTGAAAAAATGTTTTGAGAAATCTGTGCAAATTTATTAAAAATCAAAAACATAATGAAGGGTCTCCCATCATCAATCTGCATTGCACCCATCACACAGTCAAATTCTGATTGTCTTAAATCATTCACAGGGTCATTTATTTACAACTTTGTAAATAATGATAATGCCAAGGCTGCATTTTACTGGGCGGCAGCAACACACTTCATCTTATACTGAGTTAGATGATACAAAAATGGCAGATGAGCTTTGAATGTAAATATCATGAACATCAGCTCAAACTACTTGGAATGAACGTAGACAGTTTGATATTTTCAGGCTCAACTGTCTCCATAGAAAAGAGGCACTGCACAGGTCACCTCTGTATTACTACTGTTTAAGGACAAGTTTATGTTTCACCTGAGAAAAAGAAATGGGTGTTATTAGTCACCTCAGTGGTGACATCTACATACAGAAGTAACCAAGTAATTTCTCTGCTTTAGGTTTAGCTGGGCTCTTCTTTGAATTAAACCATTTACATTTATATGTTTGACACAATAAGGTCAGTTCATCATAGTATCATTTATACTGAGAAATCTTTTCAAAGTCTTCAAAAATAAACCTTTTATGTTGTGTTGTTATTTCAGCTTCAGCTTGGAGATTATAAACTGAGAGACCTTTACCGTGACATGATTGGTTACATGAAATGTAAAATCCAGCATTTATTATTTATTTTAGCTTAATACACACGATTTGCGTAAAGTGACGTGTCCATCCCTCAAATTTGTGAGAAAGCACAAATAAATCACCACAGTAACACTGTAACAGAACATTTCCTCGACAGGCATGAAAGCATTACTCTTCATATAATAATCCCTCACGCTCTGAGAAAAGCAACAGCAAGTGTATTTTAAGATGCAAAAGAGAAACAGCGATCCCAGAAGTTATTTAAGCTTAGTGTAGTGCCTGATATATATATATAAACATATCCTGATGAGAGTTTTTCACATGATTCTTCATTATAACAAAAGAGAAGCAGTAGAGAAATGTTTATGTGCCTCGGTGAAGGGTTAGTATCAGAGGAAGGTCGGCGTCAGTTTTCTCCCAGTCCCTCTACATTATTGAGGTGTTGACAAGTGTTCACCCACAAACAGGAGTAACTGTGTGAAAGTGTGAAACTCTCTTTGCATAAAACCCGACTCCATGAGGAGAACCAGGTGTTTCCTACTGTGGACCAGAGGGGAAGGGTAGTCCTACGGCAGGCTGCTGGTCTCCTCGGCCTCCACCAGGCAGGACTGGTCGTTGTCCAGGACTCGGAACGGGGGGTGGTACTCGAACGCCGTGAAGATCGTGGAGCCCAGGTTGTGCTTCTGGTGCAGGAACCAAATGACCGCTGAGATTCCCACAATGGCCACCACGCTAAGAATGACCAGGGCGGAGAGCAGCGCGCTCGACTCTGAGGAGGACAATTAACAATGCAAGGAAGGTCATAACACCGAATCACAGAGGAACCAGCAAAGAAACAGTAAAAATAAAGGCTTACTCTGTTTGGACTTCTCAGGTTCTGATAAAAGAAACAGAGAAAACATAATGTGAGGCAACAAACCCAACCATGTTTTCTGAAGCTGTAAATTTACATAATAATTTACCCACATCACATCAGAAACCTTTAACTGTTGCATAAAAAAGCAGCTAAATCTCACTCTGAGCTGTTTCACAGATCACCCCGTTCTCCACCTCGTCCTGGCAGCTGATCACCTCCCACTTTCCTGATCTGCTGTGCAGGGCCACACATGTGTCTATAGGCACCAGGTCGGACGGAGAGTTGGAGTCCTCCCAGTTAGTGAATATCACGGGGTCCTCGCCCAACCACCTCATGGACCCATCTGACCCAGGAAACATCAATCAGAGAGAACCAACAGCTCATGTCAAACACTTACAATTTTTACAGCACTCACAGAAACAATATGAAGCTACTATGTTATACAAAATGTCTTTTGTTCTGCAGCATTCATATAAATTAAATATAAATTTCAACTACACATAATAATATATTCACTGGTTGAATCTATATTACATCTATACTTTAACATGACCACTCTATTTCATTTTTCCCCATTATTTTCATTTTGGAAATGTACTTACTTAGTTTTATTTTATATTAATATTCCTCCTGCTCACTTCTTTCTTTTTATGCATATTGTAAATATAAATGTTATATTTAATATATGTATGTGTGTATATAATGTATATACATATATTTATAGAGACAGACCGATGGATATAGCATCTTCTGAAGACAACAAAGTGCATTTTTAACTTTGTGTATTTTCTATTCTTTATATTTTATTGTATAAAGTTGACTAGTGAGCAGCACACACACCCACACACAATCCCAATGCACGGTACTGTGCGAATTACAAGAAAAAAAAAAAATCTATTCTATTCAAAATTGCAAAAGATTTAACTTCAGCCTTCCACCTTTTCACCTTCAAACAGCTGTAATTATGAAGTTTTAATAGTTATTTAGGATTTGATCTTAAAAATGTCTGTTCTAACAGTCCTCTCCTGGTACTTACTGTTGGTGTCATAATACATTCCCAGCCACACGTTGACGTTGCCTTTCCACACCTCTGGGCTATATTTAATGACAAAGTCATTCTCCTCTGCACTCTGGACGGTCAGGAGCTCTAAAAAAAGCAACACATGTTCAGATCACAGACCATCTAACGTCTTCTCTTTGACAAAATATCAGAAAAATAAAACTGCGTTTCATACCAAATCCTTGGCAGAGAGCTTTCGCGTTATCTAAAGTGTAGCTTTTGATTTTGTCTTCTTCTCCGTGGACAAAGTGGTAACATCTGTCCCCGAATGGCACCCAGGTGCGTCCATCTGCTGGACAATCTGAAACAAAGAACCGGCGCCTGACCCACAGTCCAGACCAGAAGTATGTGGACAGTGACCCACCGATTGTTGTTCAGCACACACAGACACACACTCTCAGCTTTAATGGGAGAAGGTTTAAAGGACATACCAGCTTTTTAATTAACATGCTAAGTTTGTGGGATCAAAAGTAATGATTGGTTTTCTTAACAACTCCCTGGTGATGTTTTCACAGGCTGCAGCTCTGACCTGTTGGGAGGTCACACCATAGACTGTATTATCAGAGATGGACGTAATCACTGTGATGTCACCTGCTAGTTTGTGGACTCACCATGTTGGTTTTTTGGGCCAGAAGTGACCATATTTGGATATGAAGGGAGGAGTGAGTAGGCGGGTCTGACCCTCAAACCTGAGGACACTGTCCAATGTATATGAGACTGGAGTTCAATTCAAAGTGAATGTGCCTCCAACCTCATTGGTGACCAGATCTGTCAATCAAACTAACCTAGAACTATATTTTGGTTTACATGTATGATGTATTGAAATATTTCATGATTGAGAATGAGGAGTTCTGAATTGAAGTCAATTGGAGCCAGCATCTAGTGGCTATTGGTGGTACTGCACTTTGCACTGGTGGCTAAGTCCATTTTTTTTATATACAGTCTGTGGGTTGGACTGGGATCAAGTGACTCCTGTATTTGAGGATATTCCACTGTGGATCAAATGTTGTCTGTTTATTTATTTTGGCTGAATGGGAGCACACAGAGCTCTGAAATTCACCCTGTTTGTTCTGTCAGCACTGAAATCCTGAAAAAGTCACTTCCCTTGGCAGCTCCATGTTTGACAGATGAAGTGTTTTTCCACTTTTTTCTATCGTTTTGAGAGAAACTTTCTTTGTTGCAGAGCTGCACCTGTTTCTTTGTGGCATTTCTGCCTCCAGATCTTTTTGTATTTAAGTCTCAGAAGATGTTTGCACTAACAGAGAGAAGCTTTATTGTCATTTGAACTACTTAGAGCTAGCAAGTAGAACAGAACTACACAAAATGACAAAAAGTGGCTCATGTGTACTTTAATGTTGGCAAGAAGAAGAGGAGTTGTCTGTGTGTGACTCCTCAGATTAGTTTAGTTCTGTTCACATATGCAATGGGCCACTCTCACAGTACTTTAAATAAATGTTGCAATTCACAGATTACCTGATGTTATGACAGCTTGGGAAGTTGTATTTGCATATTTTTTTGTACATTTTTCTGCCACCTGTGTTTGTTTCTATGTAAGTTAGTAAAAATATTCTTCTTTTCTGCGATTTCATTCAACGGTTTTCACCTTGTTAAATGCCAACAACTGAACACTAATGAATCTATTTATAAGAGGAAAAATCAGTTACGTCTGACTAGTTAATTAATCCTGTTTGAGTGAAGAAGCTGCGCACATTAAGTTTTCCTGTGCACCCCTGATCTTTTTTTATTTATATTTTACAATTATGTGTTTTGACAAATTAACTACCCTCAAAATACTTTTTTGAGCCTCATTTGTATCTATTGTATCTATTATCTATTATCATTGACATCCACCTCAACAAAGACCTGAATCAGGGGGATCTCCTCTGTGCATGAACACAGCTCTCAAACAAACAAACAAACAAACACATTGAGACCAAGTGTGTGTTTCTTCTGAACACTTTGGAACTTACATCTCACATATACTTCTGTCAATATTGACACAACCTTCTCAGATTAAAGCTCAGAACAGGCAGGTTAATGTTGGAGCCATTATTATATTGCAGGCTGGACAATAACTATGCAGAGTGGAGTGATTGAGAAGCTTAAGGAAGCAAGAAATAATAATTAAAAACACCTTGTGAAATATGATCCACTCAAGCCACTTGGGTCCATTTTTAAAATGCTGCTAACAACTTAGTGCCAGCTACCGTGCTGGTTGGTTTCAACTTGTGACCAGTTGTTCCTCTTTATTAGGAAGCGCTGGGTGCGTCTGTGTTTGGAAAATGGAGTCATGATTTTCTAGACTCTTCCTCTTCTTATTGGGATCAGATTGCTTCACCTCTTAGTCTCAGAAATAAATAAGTCATAAACGTCCTCAATAAACAGCGCTTTTCCCATGTTAATGACAATGTAACTGTCCCCTCAAAAGTGCAACCATGAGATTGTTGTCGTAAATGATGCATGACGCCTTCAAGAAAACAAAACGTGCATACAAAACAATGCTGATGCACAGATGTTTAATAGTCAACAAAAATGTTTCGCAACGCAGGTTATTACAGTAACTTACAAACATGCAGAGACACTGTTGGGTTTGAAATTGTTGCCAAATGCAAAACAAAGTGCTCAGGAAAGTTGTTTTGGTGACAGTGATGCATTTACGTGTCATATCGATTGAAACTGTGCAAGAAACAAACAATAAACAAATATTTAGTGGAAGTCAGGCCTGCGCGGTGGTCAACCCAGCAGCGTAACGACGCACAACCACAGAAATCTGATCATTTAGCAAAGCTGAAAGATTCAGGTTTAATGTCTTACCCTGAGTCCAAACCAGCTGCAGATGGACGCACAGGACAAACACACAGCACAGCAGCGATCCGTGACTTTTCTTCCGCGACTCCATGACGGAGGACACGAGAAATCTCACAGCTCGCAACTACTTGTCTGACTGCTGCTTGACGCGCGTGTCAGAGGCAACGTGAGCGAGATCCCGCCCACCACACACACACACGCACGCACGCACGTACACAGTCTGACCGTCGGTTACTAAAGGTTATATCTAGCACTGATTTCATCTGCATTCAGCCAGTTTGTCAGAAGTCTTGAATCCAACAACAACAGCACGATCTTTTCTATTTTATATTACAAATATAACATCGATCAGGTCATGTAAAGGTAAACAACTGTGTGTGAATATTTCATTGTGAAGCAGAAGGTTTAATGTCACACATCAACAGGAAGTGGACTCCTGGAGGAACGGATCTGGCACGTTTTGCGTACAGGATCCTGCAGATGGAGCTGCGCGCACAGAGATCTGCACACCGACAATGAACACATCCAAATGTTAATCTGTGAGGTGATAACTGCAGTAGCCTAATTATTAAAAACAGTCTTTCTGGTGCTGACATCAGGATATAAACAATAAATGTTATTTACAGTTGCAGCGCAACACAACCCACATCACATCACATGCATTGTTGAAATGGCTTAATGCAGATTTTTGGATGCCTGTCATACAGATTTTCCTCTTATTTTTTTAACACTTAACACTGAAATATTAATAACACCATAAAGACAACATAAAGAGACTGAATCTACAATTTAATATTATGACATTTCTGACATTTGATACAACTAACGACAGTTAAACCATGAAATGAAGGATTGGAAGATTAGTTTGTTATTTGACAGATAGTGAATCTTGATATAGAGAGATTACACAAGATTTCATGGAAAATCAAATATGCAAACTGTAATATGAAAAAATGCTGCATTTCTATGACTTATTTTCTGTTTGTTACAACTTCTTACATTATACTTTCATGGTTCCCAAGTTACCAGGAAATTACTGTTTGGTTTTTTTTGTTTATTTTTTAAAGATGTTTTTAAACAGTTTTTATTTGACATATATTTGCTGGTTAACTGACAGATATAATGATGGAAATGTTCGTATCCAGAATAATGAACATATGTCTTTTTATTAGTTATATTGTTTTTACATATATAACTTTCCATCAGTAAACAAGAAAATAACAAAAATTATAGGCTACAAGATGTTACGGAAAATTAACCCCTTAAGCCCTGAGCTCTTATTTTGAAATTTCAAATATAGAAAAATACCAGAGACAAGTCTTAGGGTCCCCCAGTTGGGGGACCTTGGGGTTTAAAAGGTTAAAGTTAAAACTGTATTAAAATCATGAAAAATTGCTGTTTTGTTTTTTTAGTTTTTTTAATTGCAACAGCTCCCAGAAACATATTATTATTATTTCATGTTTCTTTTTTTTACTCCCATCAGCTTTGTCTTGTGCGACTGGATGTCATTGTCTCTTGCTCTATTTAATCCCAACACATTTATTTAACATATCAGTTATTGTTTTGCATTTTAAAATATGAAACATTGTAACTGTGTGCATGCTGTTGTGTCCACCTCCCTGTATCTTTCATGATGTGTTCAGGTAATAAATGGTCCTGCAGTTAGACGACAGCGCTCTCTGAACAATAAGTATCAGTGTAGTTTGTGATGATGTTCAGAGCACCAGTAACAAGCTGCTGTCTCCTCCTGATCCTCAGACGTTAAACACAGTATGGATGTTTGAATGCTGGTGAAGGGGGAGTTCAGAGATCCTGTTGGAGGCAGAAAAGAGTCTTTCAGTTCTGCTGCTTGTAGTCACATGTGGCACAAACACAGACAGCCGGAGCGTGAGCTCTGCTTCCCGCAGGGTGGCATGACACTCTGCAGGATACTGTGTGGGACCCATCTGCCGTGGGAAGGCAGGCTCACGGCTCACAGACGCCTCCCTTGCGCCCACCCACCCCCTGCACTGCACACTCACCAATACCCACACCCCCCCCTTCAGGACGTGCATGTTGTCAACAAAACCATGTGACTGTGTTGGTGGAGTCATTACAGGTCGTCACCTTCGGGGAAAAAAACATCAGAACAGGGTTTCCAGTTCAATGGGAATCACAACCTCCTAATATTCTCAGATTTTTGTTTGTTGCTGTTAGTGGTGTGTGTGTGTGAATTTTTGCTTTTGAAAACATAAGTGTGAGTTTAATCTCAGAGAATATTTTACTTTTTTCTTATCATTGTGTTTTTTTTGGTACATTGTGTTTGTACTTGGACTAGATTTGTAACTTTTATGTAAGAAAATATTGGAGTTTTTTTCTATCTGTAAATTTCCCAACATTTTTTTTTTAACTTTATTTTCCAAGAATAATTAAGCTTTAATGTATGACAAATTCTCATCATATATTTCACATTGCATCTAATTTGATCACCTCTAATGTCACAGCAAGTTTTTCAGTCCACAGCCAAACATTTCCAGCCAGCTGCAGGAGATAATAACATCTCATTAACTCACCGAGTGGATTTCTGAGACTGATTAATGTGCAGAGGTGGGAGAGAAAAATGACCTTTGTCAGCCGACGTGGTGACGAGGGATCGAAACAGATGCTCCCTCTCTTTCATTCAACAATAACAAGATGCTGGAAGTAGAAAGAGCCAGAAATGTTTCCTTTTGGTGAATATTTGTGTTTGCCAGTCTGCATGTTGTGTAAAGATAATTGGTCACTTGTAATCCATATGTATTTTACTAATTCTAGTAAGGCTAGCTCGTTATAAACATCAGCTGAGGGTGAGAGATGGCTTTTGGATTTCAGCTCCAATAACAGTCATGTCTGTCAGGGAAAACCCAGATGTGGAGCAAGGACCCAAATGCAAACACCAGGCAGGAGCAGATAAATTAAAGGAGGTTTTAATCCGGGCAGAAGGATCCGAAACGACAGGCAAAAAGGCAGGATCCAAAAATGCGGGTAGAGTTTCGAAAAAACAGGCAAAACTATGTCTAACAAAAACAAGAGGCTGGAACATGAGCAGAAACTACAACAAACTGGCAACAAGACAAAGACACACATGAGTGTGAATACACAAGATAACGAGGGGACAATGAAACACAGGTGGAGAGAACAATCAGGGAGCAAAGGAGACAAGACAAATCAGAACAGGTGAGACAAGGCAGACAGGAAGAAACACTTCAACATACACACAAGGAACAAGACTGCCAAAATAAAACAGGAAACATGAAACACAAGAAAACAGAAACAAGATACATGAACTACACATAATAGATGGGACATGACACATGACAAGACACAGACAGAAACAACCATAGAGGCCAGAAAGCCCAGGGGCAAGGGCCCTATTGTAATTACCATATTTTCCAGACTATTGATCGCACCTGTTTATAAGCCGCTATTGAATTTATTTGAACAGTTTCATGTGGTCCACTCTAACCGGGTCTGATGTGTCAAGGCTAAATGTATCGGCGGCTTGCTAGCTTGCTAGCTTGTAAAAAGCTAACGAGCTTCGTGCCACTGATACATGAGCCACACCGGTGTTTAAGCCACAGGGTTCAAAGCATCCGAAAAAAGTAGCGGCTTATAGTCCGGAAAATACGCTACATGTTTACAATTTAATGTAATTATTTTTATTTGAATAAATTATGAGCCATTTTAAATTTGTTTCAACTTAATCTTTTGAAAACTGACGGTCCGGTATCGTAATAGTTGGAAAATAGTTGAATTGTTTGAAGCAACCTGTTGAAGATTGTCAGTCAGTTAAACTTGGTATCAGCTTGTGTCTCTATTGATTGGATCACAAGTGCACAGCCAAGAAGCACCTTGTTTACACCTGTATTTAACAGGCATCTTCAAACTGTCCTGCCAATCATAGATGTCACTACCACAGCATTGGGACCCACACACATAACCATCATGTAACTCACCAGAAGAGCACCAGCTGTTGTTAGCAGCTAAAAGAGAGGAGAAGGTAAAGTGATTCAAATGAGTGCAGAGCAAAAAAGAGACTAAACAGAAGAAAAGCAGCAATGTTTTCTGTCACATCCTCATCAGGACACAGTCACGCCATAAAACGTATGTGGTCTCATGTGTCCCAGATCACCTCCACATGTGGTATGAGGGATGAGCTCAGTGTGTTTTGGTGCAGTCCACATGTGATCTGATCACCTGAGACACCTCAAACACACCAAGCATGAAGAGGACCTTTAAAAGCACACAATGTGACAAATGTTGGAATATGGAAAAAAAATAAAAAACTGAAAAATTGGTGCTAAAAAAACAGGAAATGTGAAAATAAATAAATAAATGTATAAAAAATTGAACATATGCCCAAAAGGATGGAGAGAGGAAAAGTTTTTGTTTGTGAAGTTCAAAGTGGAGCAAGTTGAAGGAAAATTTGAACACCGTGTCCATTCAGATGTATTAGACAAAAATTTCTGAAAAAAAGTTGAATATAAGTACTCACTGAACTGAATATTTTGATATTTGACTTTTAGCTGAAAGTATGTGGAAGTAGTTAGATGCTGAAACACACAGTACAGACTTGGATCAGGAGTTGCCTCAGAGAACATTTCCTCCCATGTTGGTAAATGTCTTGGTTCAGTGTCTTCTTCTCTGAAACAAAATTAAAAAAATCTTGGTGTAATTTGAGCTCATGCAATACTTTTTAATCAGCATGTTAAGTCACGGACTCACTCCTGTTTGCTTCTTTTAAAGAATATGGAGAAATTGAAATCGATTGTGTCTGGAGCAGAGCTGGAAATGCTTATTCATGCCTTGATTTCCTCTGGGCTTGATTATTGTAATTCATTAGTCCAGAATGCAGCAGTGAAGGTACTAACTCTATAGCAGGACAACGCAGGACAGGCACCTGATTACATCACTGATCTGCTTCAACAATACATTCCCTGTACATCTCTCAGGTCTACTGATCAGAGTTTTCTAGTGGCCCCTTGGGTTCGTTTAAAACTAAAGGTGAACGTACATCTCAGTCACACTCAGCTGCTTCGGCAGATGTTTTCAAAAAGGAGCTGAAGACACATCTTTTTAGGTTTGAGTTTGTACCTCTAAATCACTGATTTGATCATTTACATTTTTCAGTATGTCAAATTTGAATGGCTTGTTTCATTAGTTGTGAAGCACTTTGTGACCTTGTGCTGCGAAAGGTGCTATATAAATAAAATTACCATATTTTCCGGATTATAAGCCGCTACTTTTTCCGACGCTTTGAACCCTGCGGCTTAATCACCGGTGTGGCTCATGTATCGGTGGCACGAAGCTTGCTAGCTTGTAAAAAGCTAGCCTCGTCACATCAGACCCGGTCAGAGTGGACCACATGAAACTGTTTGAATAAAATCAATAGCGGCTTATAGACAGGTGCGCTTAATAGTCCGGAAAATACGGTACTTAGTAATGCTGAATTAAAATTCACACAGAGAAACTGCAAATGAAGCTGATGTACTCCCAACAGACTTTTTTTATTCAAAAAAAGATCAAAGAAATGAGCAGAACAAACCTCGAGCAACAATCTACTGAAAAAAGAAAAAGATTTGGGCGTTGACAAATACTTTAAAATAAAAACACAGAAGAAAAGATTCCTTAAAACTGTACATACACGTTATCGCTGGCAACTGTGGCACAAGTAAAAAATAAAAACTTTCATAAAGCTCTATGAAAACTCTCATCTCCTCAAACTATCTGTACAAAAGAAATCTTCATAAATTAGAATTTTTTTCATATAACTTAATAATGACTGTTCATCGTGGTGGTAATTCATGTTTTTTACTGATGCACCTCGACACTGATACCATGGCACTTGGTTGCCAGAATAGCAGAAGCTGAACGTGTGAAGTAGAAACAGGTTGATTACAATAATACAGAATTAGAAAAATGAAAAAAAAAAAAAAAAAAAAAAAAGAAAAAAAAAAAAAAAAAAAAAAAGCATTGAAAAAAAACAACCTGAAAGGAAACACAGCGGCTCCTGAGTGTGGCGTTTGGTCTGGAAAAAGGTCGGGCTGGACCTGCAAACCCGACCCAGTATACAGAGGAGGAAGAAAAACTCTGAGGTAGATAAAAGGTCACGACTGACCGACGCGAGGACACCTCAACTTTAACCCACTGTTAAAAAAAACACTTACTTTGAAGTATTACATCTACAGACTGTATACCAGAGGTGGACTGGGTCACTGTGATGTTGGTTTGTGGACTCCAGGTAATGGCGTTTGGCCAGGTTGGTTTTTTTGAAGGCAGAAGTGAAGAGTTCACCAGTGACTCCAAAACACCTGTAAACACCAGACCTGTCAATCAAACCAACCACGCCCCTAAAAATGAAAATTCTAAACTGAAGTCAATTGGAGCCAGAGTTTTCTGGCACCAGCTTCTAGTGGCCAGTGGTGGTATTGTACATTGGTGCACAAGTCCATCTTTTATCTACAGTCTGTAGATCCATCAGATTGTTGCACTGTCCTGTCGCAGTTTCATTCTTCACTATTTTTCCTGCTAGCATGAATCTGTGGCACTTGTCGGTGGAGCCTCCTTCATGCTTCTGTGTGTGTCCTAAATCAATATCCATGAAAACTTACTGTAAACTGTAGAAAAAGAAGGCACCCTGTCCAACCTGCACTCTGATGTGTCCTCCTTTAAAAAGACACATGATGCTTTGTCTTTTCTAATCTTTGGTGAAGAAGTGAACCACAAGAGGAAAGTGCAGAGTTTTGTTTTGTTTCCAATATTCATCTCATTTTACTCCTCAACTCACTGGAATTTTGATAAAGTTCTGACATAAGGCTTTAAATTTGTTTTTTTGTCTAAACAATCATGTCCATGTTTTCCTGTTTCAAATAAAAGTGATCGATACTAACCCCATCAAAAAACAATTAACACCACCCCAAACAAAGCAAAAGCAACAAACAAAATACATCTGCCCCATCTTATTCCCCCATCCCATTAAGTTTCATATTGCTACTCTACAAGTTCCCAAAAAGGCAAAATTAAACAAAAAAAAAAAACATCCACAAAAATGTAGGGTCTTCTTACTCAATAAATATTCCTCATAAAATTCATGAAATTTCAAACGGTTTAAAAAGAACAACTTTCTACTTATAAAAGTTTTGGAAGGAAAAACAAATAGATGTCAACATTTCTGCAGCTTCTTGTCGCTCTGTACATCTACTGTATCAAAACTATTAAGGCAAATGAGTCTTCAGAGGTCAGGGTCAATCTAAAAGTTCTAATGAGAAAATAAAAATCACTTTACACAACAAACAACACCGAACACTCACACAGCAAGCACAAAAACATCACTTTCAAAAATCTTCAGAGAAAAATGAGAGTTAAGAACAAAAGACATATTTACTATCATGCACAACTAATCACACCATCCTTTCTTCTCCGTGTATCCTGTGGCAAAGACCCCCGAGTAAAAAATAAACGTTTCTTTTCTAGTATGAAAATAAAACTTTTTCTTTGTTTTTAAATATAATTTGAATCATTTTGTGAACTCAGATATTCTCTCTCTGAAAATGATACCAAAAATAGTTTGCAAAGAAAAACCCAGCGTCCACTGGAGACGTGATTGTTTCAGCTGTCGTCCGAATGTTCGCTCAGTGCTACTTGTTGGTTTGTTGGTAGGAATACGGGGAATGATTGCCGGATGAGTCCACTTGTGACTGTGCACCGTTTTCCTGGAAGAAGACAGAGAGAAAGATGCAGCCTCAGTTTGATGTTGTAAGAAAGAGTTGTTATTTTAAATAAAGTTTTACAAACATCAGGCTGTGGTGCTGTTTCCCAGGGTTCCCACTCTTTTCAAGAGATTCTTTAGCAGGCTGTTTTCTGTGACTTAAAGTGGGTACGACTGATGGGAATCAAAGAGTCTGATGATCTGAAACATCTGCTGCAGGACTCACATTGTTAGCTAGCTACGTATCTTAATGTTATTGCCTTGTTTAGTGTGTCAGCCTGCCTTTTGGTCCATGAATGCAACCTCATGCCAGCACTGACTGTAACAACATTTTTTTTTTGTAAATTTGAAAATATATACATTTTTTTTTAGAGAATATTCAAGTTTATTCTTGTAAATCTGTACCTTTAAGATAATGTTTGAATTCCTTTCTTGTACATTTATTAGTGTAATCTAGGGATGCAAATATTATCAGCACGTTATCGGCTGATATTGGCTTTAAAATCAGTAAAAGTATCACACACCGGCCATCCTGCTGATATCCACTGATATAATTAACTGACGGGGTTTTCAAGTCTGGTCCTCGGGAAGCCATATGCTGCATGTTTTAGATGTTTCCCTCTTCTAACACACCTGATTCAAATGATCAGCTCATCATCAAGCTCTGCAGAAGCCTGATAATGATCCTGATCATTTGAATCAAGTGTGTTGGAAGAGGGAATCATCTAAAACATGCAGGATATGGGGTCCTGAGGATTGAAAACTCCTGTATTATTGTGTCAGAGACAGCATTATCTAAGTCTGTTTTAAGTAGGATAGGCTGCAAGTATCTTAATTGTTTGGTTCAAAAACAACTGTGAGGAATAAATATGACATATTTTACATAACGTAAGCTGAAGTATTTTTCATATTTTGCATAAGGAGCAATTACTGATGTTACAGCTTTGTCATATGTTTGCATTTACCAGCAGGCCAATGTGATGAAGAGACAATAATTCTGTTTGTTAATTCCACTGCAGAAACTAGATGATCTCTGTAATTAGGTTTTGGTGGGAAAATGATCAGTATCGGTTATTTGGCCAAATGAGTTGTAAAATATCAGCACATCGATATCAGCCAAAAATCCAATATTGTGCATCCCGACTTTAAGCCAATGCTTTGTGGTGAATTTGCAACTATAATCTCGAAAAAGATTCACGTTATTTCTCATGAGTTTATCATGCATAAGAACAAATGCCTTTGTATGGTGTGTCTCAGTTTGGACTCAGTGGTTGGTGTGTTATGTGTCATGTTGGGAACTCTGGTACTGGACGTACCTCCACAGGAACAGTCGTCTGCATGTGTGGATACTGAGGGATGTATGTTCCTTGCATAGCTGTGTTGGTGGCCATAAACTGCAAGACACAGAAACACATAGAGACATATTTAGGGTTCTTCAAATGTTTCATTTTCACAACATTTTGTGAGACACCAAACTTTGCCTTCCTATACGTGGAAGTAGCCTTATAATACTGAGAGTGCATAAGAAATATTTCAGGTATAGTGACCATTGATGAAAAAGTTCTAATGCTACTACTGGGCTGCCATGATGAATAACATCACATGGGCCCAGGACTGAATATCTACTGATGTTGCTCTTCAGCACAGAAGTAAAGCAGTAAGGTGTCAGGAAGTGACTGTGAAGGCAGTGAAACTGACTGGCTGCCATTTCTGTGAGTAATGTGACAACAATCCCAGCACTGCTGCAGTCTGAATCACCATGTGTAGCTTCCATACGCTGAGAGCATGTGATGTCAGAGCATTTAAACCAATCAGAAAATCTAATCTGTACCACCTCTCATTTTTCTGATAGGTTGAAACATTTTAAAAAGTGTCCATGACGGGGGAATACTGCAACAGGACCAACTTTCATTTTCAAACATTCTAATGAATTGTTAGTTAATGTCATAATTTATCTTCCACACTGTATTTTTTACCGTGGGTTTTCTGTTCCTTTAAGGCATCACATGTTAATATCAGCCTGCAAACCATCAGCCTGCCTTTCTATCTTAATCTGTTCCCTGAACTGATGCTCGTGGTGAAAACAATGATCCTACAGGTGGAAGAGAGAGTTTCAAAATAAAACACCTTACCAGAAACAGTCACAACTGGCAACATTTAAAGCATTTTTTGGGTTGTTTGGAAATTTAAATATCATGAACCATGATGCATTCAAAGACATGAGATACATCTGTGGTGTGTTCAGGGTGTTTCAGCCTGCGGTTCATGTGAACATTGTTTCACTAACAGCTGTTAATTCATTCAAAACTGTTTTCCAGGACAATTCAGGGGTTTGAAGGACATTTTACTTTTGTCACTCAGTTCCCAAGAGTTGGACCAGATGGATCTACAAAAAAGGTTTTCAAGAACACGTGGAACCCTGAAATATTCATGTTCTAAATATTTTAAAGTTTAAAAAAAGCTCTGTTAGAGATGTCAATTTTAATGTGTGACACTAAGCAGCATTCACTTACCGTCCCCGCAGTGCCCAGAGAGAGGTGATTCATCTGCTGAGTGAGAGGAGCCATCATGGAAGTCGGCTGCAGTGACATAGACGGGTCCATAGAGGGCGATATCACTGTACCCTGCAGGAACAGAATGGGCAGGTGAGACAAACGCAGGCAAAATCATGGAGGGAATATTGTTCTGAAAAGCAAAAATCCTCATAAGGAAGATGACAGAACCCCTCAGCAACGACTCAGATTAATACCTGGGATGTAAATGCAAACTGCTGAAAGTTACAAGTTGAGCAAGTTGTGTGTCTATAAGCAGCTTGGCGGCACCAGGCAGCGTTTTCTCATCTCTGCTGGATCGTTTCCAAACTCACCATTTAAACCCATCTGCTATAAAATACTTAGCATCTGTCGTTAAATACACAGCTTTTTATAGCCTTATCCTGAGGAGTTGTTTTTATGTCTTTTTCTACACAAACACTTGTAAATCGTCGAGGATCGGTGTCACCTTATGTGTAACTACTACTCTCCCATATTGTGTCGGTCTGTTTGGATGAAATATTTTGGTGAAAACAGAAGATAGAAAAAGGATTGTGATGATGGAGAGGTCTTGCTCTTACTGGGTGCTGCATGATGTAGGGCTGATGAGGCACCCAGGATGGGTTCTGCACCTGGAACATCAACAAACACACTCTGTAAACACACACAGCCGCAAAGCAGATGATGCAACAAAATATAAAGTGCCACAGTGCAAAAGTCCAAAACACAAGTGTTGAATGTTTCCTTTCAGAAGCGCTTTATCTGTCCTTGAATAAAAAGGACTCAGACCTGATATGTTGAAACTGCAGACATGTACGGAGGCATGGACGTCTGAGCAATCATCCTGTTTGAAATACTGTACGGTGCTGGAAAAAACCTGTGGATGCAGAATTAAGTGAATTGTTATGTATAGAAATGACAAGTGTTGTATTGTAAAATGTACAATGAAACACAATGTAATTACCCATTTTGTATAGCAGCTGTACTGGGGTCGTACGTAAGTGTCATTCCAGCCTGCAGGCGAGAAAAGAGGTTTAGACTGTTAACATCAAAACAAATTCATCCTCTGTATTCAAACCTGAAAACTGCCACCAACGGGCATCACTGCATCACATTTCTGATCCAGGTTAAAAATACAGCTCGACATGAAGCTCTGGGTATATCTGGATAATGACTACTAATGCCACTTAAAATGCTTATGAAAATAACGTCTGTTCCTAAACGGAGAGGAAAACAGTAAAAAACAAAAAAAAATGTAATTTTCCAGCAGCTGTTCGCTGAACATAGATGAAACACTGTGTGTGTGTGTATGTGTGTGTGTGTGTGTGTGTTTGTGGGGGGACTCTCAGAAAATTATTCAGCCGTGAGCATTGGCATGTTGTTAATAACGCATGATGTAATTTTTATCTCTCTACGAGTAAATATGAGAGAGCTGTCATGGTTTGTGCTAATTAACAAAAAAGACAAGACAGATGGATACTTCATTGAAAAATACAGATTTGAATGAACTTTGCTGATATAAAAAAATAAATGGGCCGTCGCCATATTGTTTACTTTGTGCTGAACGCTATTACACACTTGCAGCTAGGAAGGAAGGGAGACGCCTCATTCTGGTGAAAAACACATCTGGCAACAACAGTCAACAACTCAATTTGTTGGCAACTATTTTTATTATTGATTTTTGACAACAACATCAACTAACTATTGTAATGGTATCAAATCAGCTTTGATCTCTGTGGAGAATTTTCCAGTTCATGACAATTGTATGGGCCTGAATTCATATCTAACTCATCTGTTAAAATAAAATTACTGCATGAAATTATCCTTCTTTAAGGGCATGGCCTCTTAGAGTTACAAGTGGTGGCCCCACACGTGCATCCAAATATGGTCACTTCCTGCTAGAAAAACAAAATCAAAGACGGTGGCAGCCAAATTCCTGAAGTTCTGGCTTAAAAACACATCAAACCAATGGGCGACATCACTGTGGCAATGTCCATCTTTTGTATACAGCTTATGGTGTTTGATTTCTGACTGGTCATGGAACAGTTCCATTTAGCTGCTCAGACTCCTTCCCTCCATCCTGAGGACCACTCACCAGTCTGGAGTCGCCGTCTCTCGCCCAGGGTCGACCGTTCTGACCAAATTTATTCTGACTCTGTCTCTTTTTCTGCCCGCCGTCAGCAAACTTGCACAGTAGTGGTTCGGATGGAGCTAAACAGAGTAAAACATCAAAAGAATAAAAAAAATAATGAGGTTAGAAAATAAAATAAGATATAATTATAAAATAAGAGGTTAACAAATACATGATCACACACACACACGCACATACACATGCACTGGCACACACACTGTTGTCTGTCATTCACTGCAGGAAGCCCGGGAGTCCAACATTTACGAGGCAGCCTGGGAAACGCAGACATCTAATTTGGCAGCTGCAGAGCTGTAATCCCCTCCCTTTCCTATGCAAGGCAAGGCCGGCACAGACTATTTCAGTCTAATAATCCAATTTAAAAAGCTTACAGAGGGAGTGGAGGCCACACAAAGCAGTTCGCTCTCTTTTTCTTTGTCTGTGCTCTGCCACTTAACACCGAGTGTGTATGAGCTCTTTACCAGCAGACTCTCTGACTCCTGTTGGAGGCATGAATCACCGCTCCATCCTGCCTGCACTGCTCCATCCCCAGTAACATAGTGCACATTAAGGCCATTTCTATTCTGTTTTCTTACACATATCTTCTTAATGACACTGTAGTTTTAAATTACATCTCTGCCGAATATGAGACAATGAAACAGTTCTTACCGGGAACCCCTACAGGCGTCTTTATAAACTTCCCATTGAAGTGAGAGATGACTGCATCACATTTTTCAGTTGACTCCATTCTGAAAAAAAAACAACGAAAAAGTGATAACAGGGCAGGACAGGCAGGTTCTTTCCCACAACTGCACTGTTTCCATGTGTTTGTGGTTCATTAAACAAAAATACTGATCTGCATAATCCTGTTGTGACCACACACACACAGACTCACAAACATTCCTGTGTCACACTATGACATATTTTTTGGTGTTGTCAGTTGTGACCTTGGGTGTTTGTTGCCTGTGAGGTATTTCAGTCAAACGTCAGGTTGTGCAAGTACGACCGGCGGAAGCCAGCGCTGCCACTATAATTAAATCACTCAGTCATTGTGAAAGTATTTTTTAAAAGGAGTTTCCATTTGTCCATACATGAACGGTTCCTCTCTGCTCTGTTATCAACAACATACTTCAGCCGTGTGTGTTTTTAGATTTGAGACATGAAACCAACTTCGTCAAAAGGTGTGGAGATTTTTATGATTAGAAATCAACAAAAACATGTTTTCTTAAGCTGGTTAAAAAATTTCTGGAAGGTGTTTTTATATTGTATTTTGAAATGTATCAATGGTAATATATTTAAAATGGTGGAAATATTAGATGTATAATATTGAAATAATGTCACGTTTTCATTGTGTAAAGTTCTGAAGGCCAAGACGTCACTTTAGGGTTCCTACTATTTAAATAATTTTCAAGGACATGTTCTTTGACATATGATCATACTGATCGTAAGATGAATGGGAATCACAACCTCAGAATATTTGAGTTTATTTCTCTCAAACTTGTGAATTTAATCTAAAAGAATATTATATCTTGTGATTTAAACTCTGAATATTTATGTTTTTTCTTGTAAATATCGAACTTTACAGAATACTCAAGTGTTTTCTGTAATTCAGATCAACTCTGTTTAACTAGTGACAATTAGGCTTTGTATTGTTTCCTGTTTCTGTTTCTCTGGCCATAAAGCAACAAACACATTCTGTACAAAGAATATAAAATGATCATTAATCAATCAGTTGGATATGATTTGTTTAGTTTAGCTATATCTAATTTACAATGTACCCCCACAAAACCCAGTCTCCAGGAACTGTCTCAAGTTTATAAATCACTGACAATAAATGACCCGAGGATCTAACCTTGCAAAGCCCACTCCTCTGCTGACCCCAGTGGAGTCCCTCAGGATGCGAGTTGATACGACCTGTCCGAAATGCTTCAACATGTTCTCCAGCTCCTGCTCATCCATCGACAGAGGCAAGTTGGAGATGTACAAGTTTGTTGGGTCTTGTTCTTGTTGCTGTGAGATGAAAGAAAGAAACAGAGGTGATTCAATGTTCATTGTATCACATTCATTTAGGCATCATTAATAATTCCACATAATGCCACACTCTGTCAGATAGTGGCCAGGTGCCTCATGCACAAAGGGTGCATACTCACAAGAACGTGTAGTACGCACATATCTACGCTCATGTTCAGATGTATCGAGAGTGAAATGACCATGGAAATGCACAGTGCTTCACACCAACTTTTTGGCTGGTGATGCATGTTTCTAGTGCATTTGAGCAAAACTTAGAGGTGATGCTGGGGAACTGTTAATAATGTGGATTATTTGCAGCGAGACCTGGTTTTCCTAATGTAATCGACCGGACACACATTGCTATAAAAGCACCATCACAAGATTAATTTGTTTATGTAAACAGGATGCATTTTCATTTTAACAGTGTACAGATCATCTGTGATGCACAAATGCAATTAAGCAGCATTGTTGCAAGGTGACTTGGACCAACATACAATTCATCCCTTCATTCTAACAGCATGGTTGGGAACAGGCCACAAGCAGCACGGTGTGGGATGGGTGGCTTCTTGGTGAGTAAATCATATAATTATCTAATATTAATCCCCCTGACAAGCTTTGAACATGTGCGCCCCCGAATATCATCCTGTTTTTACAGCATTGTTACTGGTCACTGGTTTAACTTTGTGACTTGCTGTTTTTTGCCACTCAAACTACAGAGTCAGAGCTTTCCAACCAGCCACTTATTGTCTGTGTGTGTAAAGTACTTCTGTCAATAAACATGTGCGTAAAGTTTTAAGCTGACTTGATCAGCCTCACATTTTCGCACAACTACTTTCACTTACAATAGAGTGTGATCTGTGTTAGTGCTGTGTCAAATTACCAAATGGAAATATGGTTATATGTTTATTTACTATTATTTATTTATGTTTTTCTGTGGTTGCAGTGAACTGGAGGATCAGCTGACACCAGGGAGGCTGGAGGAATCCTCCAGGATAATCCTGGGGAATCACACCAGCAGGCCCTGTTTACACTAATTTGCATATTTAAATGGGGGTGTGGAGAGGGAGGAGTCTCCTACTCCAACATGTATGGTCAATTCCACCCTGATTGGGATGCACAAAGGAAATGTGCTTGGATCATTCGTACATTTAATTTCATTCACCTGGATTTTTTTGTGCAAACAGGTTTTTCTGGATTGAAGTGTACACCAGGTTTCAGCATGAAATCCAGCAAAGTCTTTGTACATGAGGCTCCAGGGCCTTTATCTGAAGGACAGCTTGTATTATTATCTCACTTCTTTACCTTTCATCAGTTTAATTAGCCAGATTAGTCAGATCCTTGTTTTGATGCTTCAAATGCAATCAAAAGATTCAAGATAATGCATTACATTGTTAAAGTGAACTCAACATTTAATTACTTTCAATATGAAAGCCCACTACTAGCATTTCAGGGGAGAGAAACAATCTATTTCTTAACACTGTATTTTTTCTGGTGAAGTTATTTCTGGCACACCATATGTTTAATTTATTAAATGCCATTTTTTTCTTGGCCTGTATTTGGGTTCTGGTCATTAATTTTTCCTCCTTTATTTCCTCAAATAAAAAACAGTATTCAATTAAAAATATTCTGGGGTTGTAGTTGATATAAACAAAGTCTGGACTCTAAATACAAGCTGGGGAAAAAAACAAGACTGAATAAAATAAACAAAGTGTACCTGCAAATATTTCACATTAAAAGACTGTTTAAGAAATTATGGGTTTTTGTTCACTCAACTGCTCGTAGCGGGCTTTTATTTTGAAAATGTGAAAGAAGTGTTGAGTTTGTGGTAACAGTGTGCTTTATTCTTTCAATATGTTCCTGATCTTATTTGACCTCATCTCAACAAATACAGAAAATTAGACATAACAGGGTGGCTATGGCTCAGGTGGTAGAGCGGGTCATCTACGAATCATAAAATCATGGGTTCGATCCCCTCCTGTCCACATGTTGACGTGTCCTTGACCAAGACACCGAACCCTAAGTTGCTCTCAATGGGGGCTAGCGCCTTGCATAGCAGCTCTGTAGCCATTGGTGTGTGAATTGGTGAATGCGGTGCCTTGTAAAGCACTTTGGGACTTAAGCTATGGTGAAAAAAGCGATACATAAATACACTCCATTTACAATAGAATAAAAGTCCTTAATAAAAGATAGAGGAATTTACAATAAAAGTCCTGCCTCTAATACAAGACAACCTCCTTTTGGGTAAATAAAGGCAACAGACACTATTAGAGACTGTGCTTTCAATTGAGTAAGTGCTTGCAATACTTCTAAACTGGACCTCAGTGAAGTGAGGTGATCATGTTTCTGTCTATTGCTGTGTGTTTGTTTTGGGTCACTGTGAGCAGAGGTTTAAATGTAGTTTAGGCCTAAGGCACACACAAGCTGATATATTTTTTAAAAGCATCAGCAGAAACATAAGATCTGACTCTGAGTTCCCGGAGAGCGGCTTCTCAACATTAATATTCATCAGTGTTCAGACTCTGCAGTGGGGTCAGGCTGGACCCACCACGCACCACCTTTTTTTTTTTCTAATTTTGCTCATATTAATAAGTTGTTATGCAAATGTAAATGACATAAATGCTTTGTATGT
Organism: Pseudochromis fuscus; assembly: GCA_900323345.1. Lineage (NCBI taxonomy): Eukaryota > Metazoa > Chordata > Actinopteri > Pseudochromidae > Pseudochromis > Pseudochromis fuscus. The sequence continues at coordinate 27,118 of OOFC01033564.1, read as the reverse complement.
AACATAAGGACATTAGGGAAACATAAGAAGACATTAGGTGAGGTAAAATAGAAAAGAAAAGAAAAGAAAAGAAAAGAAAAGAAAAGAAAAGAAGGGAAACTCTTATCTGGTCACTTCCCACCACCAGTATTTTAAAATAATAATGAGAGAAAAGAGCATTGACGGGAGGCTGGGCAGATAAAAAACAGGAAAAGGAACCTTTTGTCGAAGAGTCTATTAAGCCCAAACAGGCTCCTACCACAGTGAGAATAAAGCATGAAAGGCTCACACTTTTATAATGGCATTTACCTTCCATAATACAAGGATCAAACTCAAGCATGCCCTTCAGAGCTGCTGTATTTTAATTAAAAAAGTAAAATGGCTACAGGAAGGCATCTTAAGAACCCCCGGACAGGGAAATGAGGAAAGGAGGTTCCTGCTCCTCGCTCAGCTCTGTGCGGGAACTAATTCCTGTTACCATAACAACACACAATTATTTACTTCCTCTTCTGCTCTCAGAGACATCAGAGGTGTTGACAGTAATGCAGCCTTACTATAAAGCCTTTCATCTTTATTATATAAAATAGTTTTGTGAGCAGAAAAGCAGTTGAATATTTCAATCTGTGAATTGTTTAGTGGAGCTGAACATATGTGTTGGTAGTTAAAGTCAGATTTCTGTACATTACTTTCCTTTCTCAGCCTTCACAGTAACAACAGTTATTTCTGACATAATACATGTTTTTAAGATACTTCTGTAGTGGACAGAAAGACGACTGTGGGACAGAAATATTATAAACCTACAGCTCAGAGTCATGTCTGTCGCCCTTCTATAATCCAGCTGTGGGCTTCAAGCTTTGTGTGAAAATCACAAACTCCATGTGTGTGGATTTCAGAATATTTTAGTTTGTGTGCCCCTCCTTTTCCCAGCACAGTGTTTCACTGTGGGTCTGATCTGATGGGTGGTATCAGTCTCTCTCTCCTGTTTGTCTCCTTAAATACACCCGTCTGTTACTGCCAGAAATCTCAAACTTGGATTCATTAGTAAACAGGACTTTTTGCTGGCATGTCTCAGCCCACCCCATGAATTTGGCCTTGTTTCCTCTCCTGAGAAGTGCTTTAGAGAAGCTACTCATCCTCTGAGATCTACCACTACACATCTTCACAGCACTGTTGCTGATTGGACTCTTGTGTTCTTCATTTAGTAAATTCTGTCTGTGATTAAGCTGCTTTTCAATCTCTCAGTAAACAAAGCTTGATCTATTACTCTTCTGATGGTGTGTTCACTTTTAGTCTTTCTGTTTGTGCCTTGGACACGACATTGATTTACACTGTACTACATGTAAAGTCATCTTAGAAACCTGGTCCATGACTTGATGTGGAGAAAACCCGTCTTTGTTTCCCACATCTGTCTGCCACAAAAAAGCTATTAAAACTGCAATTTAAGAGATTCTAAGGCTTTCAAAAAAGCATCTTTTCACCATCTTTTTCTCTGATTTTAGCTGAACCTCAGTAGCAGTGGTTAGCATGGAGGCATGTATGTATACACAAAAAATGCTAGTCTTGAGTCTCCAGAGCTCTGGGTTCTAAATCAAAAGCCATAAAAATGACAGGTGAAAATGACACTGACTTCTGATACTTTCACTGAGTTCTTCGGCCTTGTTTCCCAGTATTATAACGTTACTTGGTCAGCAGTGCATGGCAGGAAACTTCAACAGTTGTAGTTTGATTTACTGGAACATACCTCTGACACGTCAAATTAATCCGTGTGTTATTTGACCACAAGTTTTAGTGAAAGGCTGCAGCTCACAGAAATCTGGACCTTTGTATAATAATGTGAAAATGACCAAGGCACAAATCCATTTTAATTGGTTTACTGACTGAAACAGTGCAGAATCTGAAATATCTATTCTACATCTGACAGGTCAGTTTCTAAATGCTTGAACTTTCTTATGGTTTTCAGGCTTGCATGAACATATAACCTCCACTGTTACATCAATAACCATATATGAACACATCAGCAAATCACCCAGTACATTTAGATCATTTAAGGCAGCAGGTCTCAAAGATGAGGCCAATGTGGAAGTGCAAAAAAGTGCAATACCAATGATGGCCAGTAAATGCTGACTGTAATTGACTTAAATTTAAAAATGGTCATTTTCAATCATGAAATACTTGATTAAATTTACCACATCATTCTGATGTCATTAGCTACAGTCAGCTCTTCTTAACAGTCATCTGGTGGTCCATCTGAAAATCCTTTCATCATTAATTAGACATTAGGCTTCAAAAAAAAAAAAAAAAAGATTTAGGGGTGTGATCAGTTTGATTTATAGGTCTGGTCTAATGAGACCAAGTCTAATACATATCAAACACTGTCCACGGGTTCAAGGGTCAGACCCACATTCTCACCAAACCTACACCTACCTCCATATCCAAATATGGTCACTTCTGGCTCCAAAACTGTGACCCAATAAATCTTTCTAAAACAAACTAAACAACTCACACAAACCACAGCAGCTCACTGTGTCTGTAACACAACAACCTAACATACTTTGTGACTGTAGTTCAGCAGAAACACTGCTTCTCCTATTCTCATAAACTACCTGGAGGTTGCAGAATGCTCCCTTAAAATACATAATCAATAAGAATAGAGCCACACCTTGTACACACTTGCATATTTGACATGCAAACTGAGACCTGTTCAGCAACAAACTGCTGCACGTGTCACATTTCAAATGGGTGGATGCCAGAAATGCCTGAAATCAAAAACAGGTCCATAGACATGAGAAGAAGATGCACAAACACACACTGTTTTCAGCACATGCTTCTTTTCTATCACTGAGGTAATTCACCTCAGCAACTCACTGAGCAGTTCACAGCAGTCCATAGTTGTGGGGCATGAACACCCTGTCCAGGACTGCAGTCCTTGCTATTTAATACCACAAGGATTAGGTTTAAGTTCTCTGATGGATAGAGGACGAGGGTGTTACTGGATGACTCGTATGGATGCAATATCGGGATTAGTGTGTAACGAATCCTCACCTTTGCCATCTGAGCTTGGACGCCAGTGGTCTTCAGAGCAGCCACGGCTTTCTGAGCTGCAGCGGGGCTGTCAAAGTCCACAAAGCCGTATCCTGAGGAGACAAGCAGCACAAAAGCAGAACAACATCTTAAATCCAGCGCAGAGGAAGCACTGTGGGCTGAAAAATCCATCTCTGTAATTAGTAGTAATGGGTGTTCATTAGTGGATATAATGTGTTACTGTACAAAAGCTACAGTATTTATATGCTTTTCTATTATATACTATATTGTATGGATATATGCGTGCTTGTGTGATTTGTGTGTCTATGTGTGTGAGACCAAAAAGTGCTGAGAATGCAGATAGCAGCGGCTCAGGTCAGCTCTTTGTCCTCTGGGGTACAAACAGGGTGTACCTATAGCCTCAGCTGCTCTTTGCTATATTTAACCTATTCAAACTTCAAAAAGAATTTCACCGGCGTGGGATGAATAAAGTAATATCTCATCTTAAATAAATGATGGCAAATTCATCATACTGTTGTATGTCTATGTCCCAGTCAGGAAGTGTTGTTAACTACAAAAAGCATTCATACCTGTGCTCTTAGCTAAGAACAAACCCTAGACACTAAAACATCACTCAATCCCAGAATCTTTGTAAGATTTTGACATCAAGAATAAATTTCTTCTTATAAATAGCTAGTGAATGAGGCCCAAATAAAAAAAAAAGTGAAACCTGATATTACACAAGGTTATTGCTAAATTCAACTCTGACTTCTATTTAAAATTCAGTCAGAGACTTCAGAGGGTCTTTAACGGTGTCTGCTTTCACTGGGAGCCTTTGATTACCTGGCATCTGTTTAATCCAGAGGGAGAGTGACAAAGCAATCTCTTAATCCCATCACCACTAAGAGAGAGAATCACTAAGTCCCTCTTTTAGTCAGCTGGGGCCGTCTACTAGAGCTGGAACAAGACCAACAGTGTCACTCCGCAGGAAGAGGAAGACCACTTCTTCCCAGGAACCCATGCACGCAGTGACACACCAACAGACAACGGCTGTGGCTTGAAATAACACAGCCTGTTTCCTGAAGCTACGTAGCTGCTGAATGGCTTGATGCCGATCATTTTTAGGGGAATTCTAGTAAAAGTTTAGTGACATTCTCACTGACAGTTGTGAGCAAAAAAACCCAACTTCACACACCTTTACACTTGTTTGTAGTCTTGTCCAGGATGGCCTTTGTTGATACAATTTTGCCATACCTACGGGAGGAGCAGAAAAAGGCGAGGTATTGTTAGAAGGATTATGTACCAGACACAGGCAGTTAAAAACACACACACACACACACACACACACACAGGGAGAGGCTTTCTGGTGAAACTGGTTTATGGTTTTGGCAGAAATG
>OOFC01033564.1:0-12325 GCA_900323345.1 Pseudochromis fuscus | reverse complement strand
ACATGTTTGTTCTCCATACAAGCCACACATCAGCCATTTGACAAGTGAAATGGGTGAATATAACATATGAGACAGTATCAAGGGTTCATGTGGAGGACAGGGAATTACAGGCACACACACACACACACACACACACACACACTGGGTATTTCCAAGGGAAATAAGAGAGTGAGGTTATTTCAGGACATTGTGCTACTTGGCTACACGTTCTCACTCTTCACTCCTGAAGTAATGAAAACTCTTCTTTAAACAACTCTGAGGTGAAAAATAAAGTGTTGCTCTCTGTTTTCTTCTCACAAATTATATCAGCAATTACAGTCTCACAGCTAAATCTGTGAAAGACATAGAAGCAGTTGTCCTCACTTCTTCCCGTCTGTGTTAGATTCCTGATAGAGATTTAGCGGCTGCAAGAAGCTGTCAGTAGCAGCTCTGTAGCTTCCTGCCTGGATGGATGCATCGGGGGGTTGTTTTAGGGGAGTGTACATCCCCTCTTTGAGAGCAGCAGTCCCCCAACCCCTGACTGTAAATCAGCCTCAGAAAGTAACTGTAACTGCAAATGTGTGAGTGTGTCACACAGAAAAAGAGCCACATTCATTCACTGGTCTTTAATTGAGGCACATGATGACTCTCAACAGGTACTTTGCTGTTTCCATGTGATGCAGAATACAAGATGGTTATATTGCTTATACACTGATAACATTTACATTTTCATGGGGAATCTGTTTTTACATTAATATGCTGTAAAAGTACATTCAAAAATATATATTAGTTGCACAATTTCTATAATGTGATCAACTTTGGTATTTATCTGTCATTTTAGATTTGTTTGTTAATTGACAGATATCTTTTAGGGTAATGTTTGTTTTTTTTAATACAAAACAGTGAATAAATGTATTTTATCAGTTACATTGTTTTTATATATGAAAAAGAAAATGTTAGGTAATCACAAAAAAGCAAAAAATAAAAGACAGGCAAAGAAATCTTCATAGTTATGTGGTTCACACAACATCAGAAAACGTAACAATAATCTATTTGTGTACTTACATGACAGACAGCTTATGCACTGTTCATTGCAACAATAGGATAATGGTGATGATGAATTTGTGAACCTGTATTTAACAGTTGAGTATAATTGAGATTAAAAATCTGTTATTCAGTAACAAACATAAAAAAATATTACTTTCTATGACTCAAAAAAGGAGATTTTAAAGGGGTTAGTGGCACAGCCAGGTGAGTGAAAAACATTGACATCCTCTGAAATTTACCTTTTACTCAGAGTTTCAGGAGCAGCAACAAATTCATTCAACATTTAACTGAGATCAAACGTGGCAGTCCAAGTTATGACCCTAAAAACAGGAACATTTAGAAAATCACTGCGAATGTTGTATTTCATCAGGTTGCTGCTGAAGCTTTCCAATAAATGACTCTTCAGTTTTATTGTTTCCTGACGTTACTTTTGTCCTGATAACCATATGAAGTAATATAAAATCAATACACAATGTTTATATGCTTTAAGACATCCTCACATACAAGAATTTTCTACACATATTGTATTTGTAACTTTTCTTAATAATGCATGAGAGGGAATGGCAGGAAGAAAAGGTTTAATTTTGGAGGTTGTCCTTTATTTTGCTTGTGCCAAATGTCCAGCAGGAGTATTACAAAGCTGACCCTTTCAGGCCTGACGCTGACATAAAGAGCAGCGCCACTGGGCTCTTTCATTGTGTACATTCTGCTGCCAGGCAACTCTCCAAACTTTATTGTAAACATTGTATGGAGCTGTTCAGCCTCAGCATAATGCCATTGTCCACATTCTCACTGTCGTGTTTATGCATTCACCTTGGAATTGATTTAAAATGTACTTTGGTGGAGGCTCCCTACTACTTTCTGTACAATCTACTGCTCAAAACAGACTTGAATGAGACTAAATAAAGAGACATTTTTACATTTGTTATGCCACAAAAAAACAAACTGATTTCAGATACCGCATTATTGCAACCTTCCTTTAATCATCTGGTAAACGGCTACATAATCTCAGCCACTGTTAATGAATAGCCTCATTCTATAAAGTCAGTTTTTCAGGACCAAAAACACATGATATCCACTGTTCTGATTGCAGGATAACTGGTAGCATGAATGCATGCTGTGTTTTCGTGTCACTTGTAGAAAATGCATCTATCTGCAGCTGAAGTCTCCTGCTGATAAAGTTTTCATGAGCTTGTGTAATGAGGAGAACTCGAGGTCTCTTTATGTGACGGTCAGCTGGGGACTTTCCCGAGTCTTTTTAACCTCATATGCCTTCTTATTTCTTTAGCCGTGCTCCCTTTATGGACATTTTCTACAGTTTTATCTTTCAAAGTGACATAACTGACCTGTGTCATTGAGTCAGTTTGATTTATTTAAGTTCTTAAATTTAAATATTTAGTCAAAATATATCATGAGGATTTAAAACTGCACAGCTTTTTTTGCATAGTGTGTTTACACAGCTTAAAGATGGTGATGCCTTATCGGGACCAACCAGTCCATTACAACCAAACAGGGCATGTAAACAAAACCATAGACTGTATATTAGAGATGGACATAGTCACCATGGTGTGACCTGCAGGTTTTGAAGCCAGGAGTTTGGCATTTGAATGTGACCAAGTTGGATTTTTAAAGCCAAAAGTGACCATATTTGTATATGAAGGGAGGAGTGAGGAGGCGTGTCTGACCCTTCAACCCAAGTACAGGGCTCAATCTATATGAGCCTGTAACACCACCTGGAGAACAGAGCTGTCAATCAAACGAACCATGCCCCAAAATCGTCCTCTTCTTGAAGCCTAATATCTACTCAGTTATGAAATGATTTTTGATGAACCACCAGATCCCTGATGAGAAGTACTTGCTTTAGCTAACAACATCAGAATGACGTGTTTTTGAATTGAAGTAAATTGGAGTTTTTTAGTAGCAGCATCTAGTGGCCATCAGTGGTATTGCACCTTTTTTGCATGTCCACATTGGCTTCACTTTTGAGACCAGGTGGCTATGTCCATCTTTTATATACAGACAAAAAGTAGAAACACACAAGTAATAAAGTGTGATACCATGCATTTGAGTTCAGTCAAATCTCCCCAGCTCCTCCCGTACCTGTAATCTGTGGAGCAGTTATTAACCACCCACCTCTCCTATTTAAAACCTACTATCCACTTGACTTTAGCTAATGATATCAGAATGACTCATGTGAAAAACTGTATTGACTGAGCATTTCATGATTGAATATAACCAGTCAGTTGAAGCCAGAGTTTTTGGAGGCAGCCTCGGTAGTGGCCATATTGACTTCATTTTTCGTCACCTTACATCAAACAGTCTATAAACTAAACACACTGTATTCTGATTGGCTGGTTTTGGAACTAGAATATGTGTTGAATCTGACTTCAAATATTCCCATTTCATTCCTCCATGGGTGAAAGATAGAGCACTACTGTGTCCATCCTTTTCCATGCTGTTGATTTTGGATATCAGGATGTCTTATCTTACACAGACAAATTAGAATATTGATGGTTGAAGCGAAGTTGTCAGTCCACCTTTGATTGTCAAAGAAAACATTTAACTAAGCTAGAAGTATGATCACATCTGACCAAGAGTGAAAGTTTTGTGTTTGTTACCACAACAGCATTAAAAATCTGTGACATGAAATTGGTGAAAACAGGAAGTGGGGTGGAACAAACAGGTCAACAAAACTGTTCAGGAACGGTGGAATGCAAATGACATGCCATTCAGTGGGAGGTTTGTGGTTTAGCTCTTATGTATGTAGGTTCAAGGAGAGGACTTCCTGTCGCTATCAATCAGGAAACTCTATAAGCGGGGAGGAAAGTCTACTTGCACTCACAAAATGTTAAGAGCCGAATCTTACCATGTTCACACTGAGTACACAAATAAATACTGCAATTTTACACAAGTAATCCTGTTAGATCTGGAGTCTGCTTTTTGTGTGATTTTGTGCATAAATTCTAAGTTCAGCTGACATCCGTTAGAAAATCTTGTAAATATGTAGAATATAAAGGCTAATTGTGTAAAATACTAAGAACTGCAGAGTCTTCTCACAGATTTTCAACATATTCACCCTTACCCGGCCTCTTCAAATCACAGGAAGACCCCTGAGGCTCATTCAGTGTCATTCTCATATTTTTGTTAATATCATCTTCCTTTCATTTATAGTTTGGGGCTCTCTCCTGACAGCCAGGTCTCTTTTTCTTCACCTCTCTCTGAGCTCCTGAAATCTCCCCTGCATTCCTCCTCCCCCTCTTTTCCCTCCTCCTCTTCCTCTCCCCTCTTTGCATGCCAGAGCCCTCAGCTCTGCCCTCTGTCTGATCTCAGGTTTCTGCAGACCTACAGCAGATTGTTTGTTTTGCCAGACATGGAGGAAACATGGATGGACCCTCCACCGGCTTCAGATTTATTGCTGAGCCAGGGATCCCCTAAGCCCCACCCCCACCCTCTTACCCCACCAAATAACCACGACACATTAGAAAGGACAATGAGATCATCTCCCTGGAGAAAATAGCGTCATAGACGATTACATCAGTTAATACGCCGTGGTGTTGTGCATACATATTATCTCCTCATCTCGTTAATTGTTGAGATATTTCGGTGAAACACACACACAGACACACACAGACACACACAGACATGCACACACACTAGTGTCCTATGCAGTGGATGACAAAGGGCAAAAGAAAAATCCATACACCCCGGTGATGCTGGAGAAGGACACCACATCTCCCCAGAGATCATTTCTGCAGAAATTTATGAGGCCTCTCTGCACTGCTGATGCCCCCTTTGTAAGTGGTGAGGTCATGGGTTTTAGAGGAGAAATAGCTGTGGGGAGACTCATCTTTCCACAGAGAAGCATCACTCTGCTCTCTTTATGGCACAGCTGCAACATATCTGTCTGTTTAAAACAGCTGCACGGAGCACAGGTTGATTACAGGCAACAATGGGTGACAATGAGCGGCCTTCTTCTACTTCATGTAAAACCTTTCTGTGTTGTTGTTGTGAAGTATGGTGAAGTGCAAATATATTTATTGCGGTTTCACAGGAAATGTGCATATAGTCAACAGCAATGTGAGAAAAATGAGACACCTTTTCAGTTGATGTGCTAACAGTAAGAACTTCGTGGAGATGAATATGATTTGTAGGGTCACAAAAGGAAAGTGAAGAAAGTGCATTTGTTGTTTATACTTTGGAAGAAACAGAAGAAAAAGACAAGGAATCAAACCATAGACTGTCAATAAGAAATGAACATAATCACTATGATGTCACCTGTTACATTTTAAAACCAGGAATTTGTCATTTGAACGTGGCCATGTTTGCTTTGTTGGAGCCATATTTGGATATGAAGGGAGGCATGAGAAGATGGGTCTGACCCTTGAACCCGAGGACACTGCTCAATATGTATGAAACTCAAAACCACCTGTGAATCATTGGAGACCAGTACTGTCAATCAAACTAACCACACCCCTAAATCTTCCTCCTTTTGAAGCCTGGCATCTCTATAATGATGTAATGATTTTCATCTTTTCAGCTTTACTTTTAAGCTTGAAGATCATCTATCTCAATCTAATATATACGATCTATAGACCAAACAGAGCAAATAATCATTTTTATATGGTTGTATCCTGCGGCAATGTGCCACACAGTCTTTATTATGTTCTCTGGACAGAATTTGAAAAAGGGATTTTGGATATTTTGCACCACCAGTGTTGAATGTGATGAGAATGACCTGAAAGTTAAAGAACTGATCTTGTCAAATGATTTTAAATCTAAAATAAAAATTGTCGAGGCATACTCCAGAGGATGTCAAAGAGTTTAGCTCACCTGGGTGTACAACTAACTCCTCAAAAATTCAGCTTTTTTTCTGATAGAAAGAGAAACAACATAGTGTATTGCTCCACTTTGCACTGCAGGTATGTTCTGGTTTTAATTTGTAATATATAAATGTCCTCATAGATTTTTCTCCTCATGAAATATGAATAAAGTGGAGGAGTGAAGAGAAGGAGAAAATGGTGATTGGGGTGAAGCATTATGTGGTCATTGAAATGACTCATGTACCTCACTCAGTGGTAGCATCACTGCACAGCACCACACCACAGTCTCACTGACATTTTTTCTTTACGCAAACCACAAGACAGCGGGAGCATCAGATGTGCCACTAGTTCAAAGCGGCCATGAAAAAACAAAAACATGTGAAAGCCTTTAAGATGTCCTGCTGTTTTCTTGGAGGAAGTCAAAGAGGTATGAATTGTTGGTGGCTCAGGTCTGTAAGTCATTCTCAACAGGAGGCAGAGGTTGAGGTTGGAAGGTCAGAGAGGGTCAGAGAAGACAAGCCTCTGAAGCAGGAGCCCCACTGTAATGGACCAACACTTAAAGAAGGTCTCCTCTAATTCAGACTAAAACTGGTGATGGAGATGAGGTGCACACAAGCATTCAGCCTATTTGTTCTGGATTAATTATCAATGACTGATACACTTGTTGGTTCAATTGACAAGACCTGTGCATAACAACATAAGCACCAAAAGAAAGTTGTTTTTGAATACAATTAAGGGGCATTACACCAAACACAGTAATAGTAATGACCAGACCATAGTTTGCTTTTTCTTAAACTGGTTCTCAGGAACCAATGAAACTACATATGTACCTACACTTTCAAACTGAGCTAAGAAACTTCCTTTGTTGTTTACTAAAAACATGTTTTTAGGAGCCTACGTTTACACTTTTTTAAGACTTGCTTGATTCATCTATTCATTCATTCATTCATTTATTTTCAATTTGGCACAAACAAGAAAAAGGATCTAATAAAGACTATTAATTGAATTTCAGTTATTTGTGACCTTAAATTTTTTAAATTATGAGTCAGAAAACTCCCCACTGGATGATGTGGCAACAAAGTGACATCAAAACACACTTCAAATGTCTGTTTCCTGTACCATGTGTATTCTGTAGAACATGCCAGTAGAGTATGATCAGTTGTAGTAAGCTTATAAGTGGTAGCCAATCAGCTGTATGGTTCTTGTTACCATGGTAACCATGCATCAGTTTACATATCAAGTCAGGTGTGTATTTACAGTTTCTCGGGTTCTTGATGAACAGTTTAAACAAAAGAAACATAAATATGATGATGGTTCTTGTTGAGTTAAAAGTTAGTTAGATTATAGATGCAATTTATTCACACTTCTATAAGTACAGTACAAAAAGTGTATTTTTTAATGCTCTACTCTATAATGTTCAGTTACTTTCAGATAAAGTCCCAGACAGAAGGTAAGAAGACACTTCCTCTCAATAAGTCACTCTCAGCTGCCACCTACTGGTTGTTCTTCTATTGGTATCTGTTGGGTTTTTGCTGGAGCTGGTCTGTAGTCAAACCCAGAGATGATAAAGATAAGATATGAACACCCAAACCCATCACTCACACCTCCATTTAAAACAAAGAAAGTCTGGTGAACTGTTGGAGCTTTAGTTGTGTAGAAACAGAAAGTACATTAATCAAAATGTCAGGACATAATCATCAATACTCACATATTATGAAAATAAGCGCTTGATTATGTCCATAGAAGTAACACACACCTGTGCTTGGTGTTATATATGTACATATTACCTGCATGTTTCACATTGTTTAGCTCATAAATAAGATTTCTAAGTGTATATGATCCAGCATGTGCACAGATGCTTATCTATATCTGTATATGTATGGTTTTTTTGAATGTATGTGCATATGTGTGTACCCTAATTAGCATTTATTGCTTGTTGTTTCTAATAAATAAGATGATAACAGACTTGTTCTTTAGTGATACAAAAGTTCAACTTACATAGACCTGCAGGTGGTCTACTGGGGCCTATGTGTCTGACCCCAAATGACCTCGAAAGCTGTAAATATCACAGCACATCAACTGGCAGTTTATTAAATTGCACATTTATTGAGCAAGTGATGAAAACTAATACTTAATATTAACTTTGGCAGACCTGCTGTATCAGCTTCTTTAGTCAGGAATCATGAGGATGAAGCCAGGTCTCTGTGACCAGTTTTATGGGAGAGCCCTTTCTGTTTTTATAGCCTACTTTTATCCTAAACTGTTTTGACTTTTTACACCAAATTGTTTGTTTTAATAGTTTTCTATTATTACTGCCTTGTGAAGACAACAACTGTGTAATAAAACACAATGTGGTCTTATTAACTTAATATTTTTATTATTCCTTTTTAAATGTTATCTTTTCTTGTTTTTCTTGTTTTGCATACTGATATATGAATTATAATCTTGTATGCATTGTCAATCTTATACTGTTTTCATGGTGGCTTTGTAACATCTGTCCAGGGAATTAAAATAGGCTTCTTGGCAAACTTTACTAATGTGCACTGTGCCTGTTAAATAAATCAGTGAAGAAATGATTGATAAATAAATGTAAATTTTGAAAAGTGGTCTATAAATATATTCAGAATAGAATTTCCACTTTATTGATCCTTTACAGGAAATGTTTTGTTACCTCAGCTACAAAAACACAGACAACCTCACAAGACATCAAACACTGAAGGCACAGAAGGAAAAAAGTAAAGATATGAAATCTGAAATATATGCAGTATAAATTAAGAATTGTATATAGTATAAAATAACAAAAATCAACACAATAAATACTAAAAGTGTAATGTTATTAAAAATGTACCAATGAGCAAGTTATTGAAATATGCAAAGATAGACTGAGAAGGAAAAAAAGGTTTTATTATTATAAATGAAGTTGATACAGACGAAGAAAAACAAGTTAATTTTTCTCTACTTTTGGTATCATTAAGTAGGCAAATTACTTACATTTAAGTTAATCTAATTTATTCATTCAAATTGATTTTAAATAAAGATTATTACTATTATTATCATTATTAGTATCAGGAGTGATAATAACACAGCTGGAGTGAAGTTTGGGCACAGTTTTACATTTTACAGTTATTTACATGCACAGCACTCAGTTAGTGTTTGTTAGTGTTTAGTTTGTTTCAACTGCAGGAATTCGAACAGTACTTTATAAAGAATGAGTTTTACTATCAGAGATGAAGTGGTGTTTAATAAAAATGGCTGCAAGAGAGGCCTACAGCAGAATTTGTCTGCTTGTCAAAACTTTATTTATAACATATTAAGCTAGATTCTTTGGAGTGAACTTGCTGATATGCTTCACAATATTATAAAGAAAAAGTTGTAAAGTAAAAATGAGCACAGCTGAAGTGAAGTTTGGGGAGAGTTTTTACATGCACAACAGTCGGTTTGCAGAGTGGAAGAACCCTGAACCAGCTACCCAGCCTGCGCTCCTCCAGAGCTGTGCGCTGATTGGCTGCTACACGATGAAGGCGGAAGTCTGCCGAGCAGGGGATTCCCCGAGGGAAGTTCCCAACTCAGCCAGCCCCTGTGTAAAACACACACACACACATACACACACAGAAACACACACGCTGAACCATATCCTCTCTGGAGCTTCGCGACTTTTTGTATCCGAACACGATTATTGTAAAGGCGACGACGCGGTGGAGTGAAAACAACAAACTGGACTTTAACAGTTACTCTGATGAAGGTAAGAGACTCACACACTGGCAGAAAGAAACTGATCTGAAGAAGTTCCTGCTCCGTCGCTTTTATCCAACACCGGTTGAATGAGCCACGACCAAACCAGTCTCAGGTTAAAGAAGACGGAACTGTGCGCCGCAGATTTTCTGTTTCCAGACGACACTTAAAAAAAACTGATCCAGTGCTGCGTCCCGGTGGGATTCAGTGTCTCTCACTCCGCACTGTGGGCTGAGCTGCTCATGAGCTGCAGTATCAGTGACAGGCACTGTGTCACTGTGACATCTATTATGGAGACTGCTCAATGTTTAATGGTGAGACTGACACCAGCTTCTTTTCTTCTTGTGCATCATCTCAACAAATATGGAGCTGTAGTTGTGCCAAACTGTTGTCTGAGCATCAAGACTGCAAACATGTTGCACATGCACTGAGTAACTTCAGTTATGGAAATGATCTCCGAGGGTATGTTAGAAAATCCTATAAGAAGGAATTTATGGGGCAAATGTGAGTTTAATTTCTACCAGACCTTCAAATCTTTTTGTGTATGAAGCAGAAATAATGAAGAGTGTTTGCTCAGTTGTGTCACTGCACCAGTAGCTTCAGTTGGTGGCACTTCAAGGATTTAAAGACAAGTGAATAGTTAAATACTATAAAGCAAAAGTATCACAACCTCCAAGAAGATGGTGAAAAGTCTTTACAAGTGTGCTTTTCGAATATTTGTTGTAATTTCCTCTCGCAGGGCTCATGTCTGCTGCGTCAGTGATGATTGTGGAGCACAAGGCATGGAGAGGAACATTGGAGACCAGCTCAACAAAGCCTTTGAAGCGTATCGCCAGGTCTCCATCGAGAAGGACAATGCTAAGAAGGAGCTGCAGCAAATGGTGATGACACGAGGATGAACTTTTAGTGTGAAACATTCCCAACACATGCAAGTGTGTCTTTTCTGCATCGTTGGCAAAATAGCGTGACTGTTACCTGCGCAACATTTTTTGCAGACTGAATACTACGAGCGATACACTCAGGAGCTTCAGAAGCAGATAGAAGACCAGCAGAGACTGATTTTAGAGCTTGAAGCAAAGTTGTCAGCAGCAAGGCAACAACCAGGTCAGTGAAATGCTCCGGGTCATTTTACCCCTTTACTGCATAATATTCTGGGCTTTGAAATGTAAACAAATATCAACAGATTTGTCTCAATCGCTACAGTTAATTTTCACTGTTCTTGGATTCCTCAGCAGAGATGAAATGTGAGCCTTGCAACCATCTCCTGGATGGGCCCGTCGCTTATAGGAAGACACAGTACCTGGTATGTTCACACTCTTTTTATGACACTTTGTGAAAGCTTCAGTGCATGTCATGGATCCAGAACAGACTTCTCCTCGTGAAATTACACAGCTTCCTCCTCTTGCATAATGTAGAAGCTGACAGTACTTCTGCTTAAATCTTCTGCATCCGTGTCAGCGTAAAAAGGATGTGAAGGGAACACATTGTGCTGTTTACTTTTGATTGTCTCTGAGATTGTAAGGGCTCGTCTTTCAAGTAACACAAACGTCACATTTATTTCAGTGTTTATGATCTTCATTAGTACAGCAGCTTGCAGATGCCTGTAAGCCAGTGAAGAGAAATTCTGTTCTTCATGCATTCACCCTGAACATTAGGGAATATCCACATGTTTCTATAATCTCCCCGTGATCCCACTTGTTTTCCTGTTATTCGTGGTATTGAAGTTGCCTGCTGTAGCAGTATCCACCCTCACTCCACACACCGTGTATCCACATTTACTTCACCAGATGGTGCTAGAGGATAACATCGCCGCATGGTTCAGCAGCAGCTTGAGCCTTACTGTCAATATATTTCACCAACCAGGAAACCTTTTTTTTCTTTTTATATATAAATAAAACTGCAGATGTATCAACAAATATGCCACTGGATAATTTGTGTGTTAATGATGCCTATAAATTGAATGTGTCTTTTCACAGGAGAATATGGGCACTGTTGCTCCTAATTTGCCAGTCAGCAGCGGCGTTGACTAGTATGTGGCTCTCCTCGCAAGACTTAAAATCATTGACATTAACGGTTAAGCAATACATTTATTTCTCCCCTCTGTCTTGTTATTTATTTATTTATTCATCTGTCAGTCAGGACATGCTGGAAGCATTTGAAGCAATTCAAGGAAAATTCCGACAGATTCGATCCCTGACCCGACGACAGAAAGATCACCTGAAGAGATTCAACGGAGGAAGTGACACATCAAATGGTAGGACTGTATTTTTTTTTCACCTCACATTACCTTCTGTGTTTCCCACAGTCAGAACCTAAATGCACTTGTTTTCTTAGTTCAGGAAATTGGTTTGTGTATTTCTTAACAGCTCGTGGCTTTTGGTCTTTAGTTACATAGCAACACCTTAAATAGGACCGTACATGAATGTCTGGTTGACCCTGTGAACTCTCCACCACTGAAAATAATGTGGATAAACAACATTTCGTAATAAGTCCACTGATGAACGCATGATGTTTGGCTCTGGGTTGCAGGTGTAGAATTAATAATGTAATGTAGTTTTTCATGTAATAATGTAATAAAATACATTGAGGGGAAGACTGTAAAGACTATTTTTATGTCTGTCCTGAAACTCAGATGTGGAGGTTTGATATCTGTTTAAAATCTGGTATTCTTCTCCCATCTGACAGATCAGCGGTTCTCCATGCCCATCCAGTGCACGGACCGGACCGCTGAGGCGGAGAGACCTTTC